>ML819273.1:1742-12493 GCA_009831015.1 Picea engelmannii
TACCTCATAGATCATTTGCATTTAGACAAAGCCACCACACATGTACATTCACACCACGATTTGCTCCAAAGACTTTTATTCCAATACTTGAAAAATATTACAATGCTTTTCTGCCCAAGACTGAACTAACTAAATGAGGAGGTCGAACCTCTCTTAAATAGGAATGGAGGTGGAGATCCCTAGGCAAATGCATGCGCTAGGGTTAGGGTTTTGGAGTAGGGGAAGCGTGAGTAGTGGAAGAGTTACGTAGGAGTGGCGCACTTAGAAGAGGAGGAGATGCGTGGGTGAAGGGAGAGTGTAGGTGTGAGGGTTGAGTGAACTGAGAGAGAGTGGGAGTGAGGCGTGAGTTAAGTGGAGGTGTGGGCCATAAGGGAGATGCGATAGGGTTTAGGAGATGCCACTTAGGATGGGAGTTGAGTTGGAGACTCCTCCCTAACTCCAAGTCATCTAGATAGGTTGACCTTCTCATTAGTTAACTCACTTTTAGCCTTGAGTTGACTAAAAACACACAAAAAACATGTTTAAAACACGTTTTCCAGTTCTCCTAAAATTTAGGAGATTTGATTAAATACCCCTTTTCCGTATTTTTCGAGTAAAATTGACTTTTTTAGTGATAATAATCACTTTTTAGTCTCGAAAGATAGGAAATATGGGTTTACATCATACTCCGGACTAGAAAATGACTGTAAATATGGCATTTGACAACATTTAATGCCATATTTTTTACATTTATTGACTCAGAATTAATAAACTCCATATTTTTAGGAATTTAATTAATTCACTAAAAACTTAGAAAAAACCTATCAGACTTAGCCACAATTTCCAAATGACTCGGACACTATGTTCTAGTATGAGCTTATATACATTTTGACACTAGACATTGGATTTTCCAGGCCAAGACCTGCTTGTCAACACATACTTCGGCTTTGAAGTATTTTTTCAGAGTGAAAAAACTTAGAAATTATTTAATCGCTCACTAAGGCAAGCAGAAAAAATAATTAACAAGTGAAAAAACACTCCAGAGTATGTGCCCACTCCCAGATCAAGGGTGACCAATAGTCTTTTACAATATCTCATACCTAGGACATTTATTACAATAGTGGAAATGTGGAAAAGTGGGCCCTTTTAAGGCCAGCTGAATCACTGAAATCTGCATATATGAACATTTCTTGCTCATTCTCTGGCGGCTCTTCAGGAAATCCATCTTGTGCAAAATGGTGGATAACAAGCTCAATTATGCAATTTCCTAAGTAGGAAAAATTGCTTTCAAAACCCTTGTCACTCAAAATTTGTTTCTAAAAAATTTCAAATCCAAAACAACTGTTTTGGGTTTTGTTGGGTTTTTTCCTTTATGTTGCATTTGGTGGTTTCACCGCTCAAACTCTCGATAGATGGAAAAGTCCTAATCATAAATAGGAGAGCCTAGAGGCAACTATCAGGCAAGCCACCCACTGTCACCTCGGTGGCCTTGCCCCACTCTTCAGACAAAAGGAAAGGAGGTATCTTAGTCTAAGGGGGTGTCCCTATGGTCAATTAAGCCACACGTTGTAGATGTGTGAGTGTTTTATTATCTTGAATTGACTATAAAATATTATCATCAAATAATCAATTTTCCTTAAATGTGAGAGAAGTGATTAATCATGCAAGTTGATTTCTCCAATTAACACAAGTTTCCCAATGAATTGCGAATCAACTATAGACTTGTGTCTCAGAATGCTGAAAATGACTTAAAAGGAGTCGTGACAATCTTAAATAACCAAGTAAAAGCAGATTTGCTTATCACCACAATGTTTTTCAATTATGCCTCAAGAGATGTTCACAATCAAGTATTATCCAAGAATGTGCAAATGTGCTTATGGCTTAACAACAACCATACATTCAAATCAATGATCCAAGTGCTAATAAGAGATTATGACATCCACAATGTTATGCTTAGATTTGCAAGTTATTTGGAACATTTAGATATTGATATTGAGATCCATCCATCAACACAATTAGGCATATAGTGATCAAGTTACAAGAGTGCTTAGATCTGAAATATGTCATCCATTAAACATCATTGCATCGTTCTATATGAATTCCACAAGAGATGATTAAGTGCTTAACTTATGAAATGTTGCCAATGTTATGTGTATTATTGTCCACAATCCATCATCAAATTGTGAAAGAATAACATGACACATTTAAGATTAAGTTATGTAAACTAGCACTTAGGTGCAAAAGTGATTAAATATTCCAAATTTAAAATCTGTTTGTGAATTCTTATTGCAGTAGATTTAGGACAGCAAAGATTATTCAAAGTAAACCAATGTTTATGTCAAACCCTTGAGCACAAGTGATATACCGGCAACTGCAAGTGAAACGTTAGCTTCCCAAACAAGTCGTTTGAGCATATTAAGCATAAGTTTGATCCTTAAAAGTGTTTACAACATGAATCAAATGAAATATTCCAAGATAGACATTCACATCAACATATTCCAGCATGGTAAAGGCATGAAAGTAAGACGGCAAGCTCTTAGGGAAACATCCTTTAGCACATTTGCATTGTTTTAATCATTAGGAGTGTGATATCATGGATCAAATAGAACATTTCAAGAATAAATCTTCATCAAGACAAATTTCCGGCAAAGAAATTGCAAAGTAAAATGAGATGTCAAGGCCTATAGAGCAGGTTGTTGCAAGTCTTATGACATCGATTTAGTGTGTTTAATGTCTTAGCTCATCAATTTCATGAATCGTTTGGTTAAGCAAGTGTAAATGCTGTCAAACCCTCATCCAATGAGGTATCACCAAAATAATAGACTTAACAACAAATTAAATCCTCAAACCGCAAATCGTTAGGCCCTTTTCATCATCGTTTGAGTGCAGATTTAAAAACACCATAGTTATGACAAAAATTTCCTGATTTTCTATTATGACCACATTTTGGAAATCTTGTGGCCATTCTACATCTAATGGCGTTGATCTAACGGAATTCTAGGCACTCTTTCGAAAGATAACTACCTTTGAAGTTGCCTGCCCTCAAAATATGTGCTCTAAGCACCTCAACAACCTCAAGAAATGGTCCAAATTAATGTAACAACCTTTAACAAACTCAAGAAATGGTCCAAGCAAGTGTAACAACCTCTCAACTAACTCAAAGTTTAAACCACCATAACAACCTCAAACATGTGAGCAAAAGGTACAACGATGCCTCTAACAACCTCAAGAAATGGTCCAAGCAAGCTCTTAGGGAAACATCCTTTAGCACATTTGCATTGTTTTAATCATTAGGAGTGTGATATCATGGATCAAATAGAACATTTCAAGAATAAATCTTCATCAAGACAAATTTCCGGCAAAGAAATTGCAAAGTAAAATGAGACGTCAAGGCCTATAGAGCAGGTTCTTGCAAGTCTTATGACATCGATTTAGTGTCTTTAATGTCTTAGCTCATTAATTTCATGAATCGTTTGGTTAAGCAAGTGTAAATGCTGTCAAACCCTCATCCAATGAGGTATCACCAAAATAATAGACTTAACAACAAATTAAATCCTCAAACCTCAAATCGTTAGGCCCTTTTCATCATCGTTTGAGTGCAGATTTAAAAACACCATAGTTATGACAAAATTTTCCTGATTTTCTATTATGACCACATTTTGGAAATCTTATGGCCATTCTGCATCTAATGGCGTTGATCTGGCGGAATTCTAGGCACTCTTTCGAAAGATAACTACCTTTGAAGTTACCTGCCCTCAAAATATGTGCTCTAACCACCTCAACAACCTCAAGAAATGGTCCAAATTAATGTAACAACCTCTAACAAACTCAAGAAATGGTCCAAGCAAGTGTAACAACCTCTCAACTAACTCAAAGTTTAAACCACCATAACAACCTCAAACATGTGAGCAAAAGGTACAATGATGCTCAACAAAGCCATGTGTAGGAATATGTCTCCAAGAAAGCAAGTGCTCCCTCCTGGAACAGTCTAGGTGGCATATGATGATGATGTGGAGTCCCTATCAATTATCCAATGCACTGTCACTGATCTCGATGTAGTGACACGTATCCCAATGAATGTACATGTATCCCAATGCATATACATGGATACCAATGTAGTATCATAGATCCCAAGAAAAGGGCACAGATCCCAATGTGTATAAATATATGTTTGTATGTTGGTACATGGATCCCAAGGCAGTACCACGGATCTCAAGACAAGTACACGAATCTCAAGGCATAGTACATAGATTCCAAGGCATAGATGCAACTCTCAATGCAAGTACATGGATTCCAATGCAAAGATCCTACTCATAGTGGCAAGTCAAGCCTCGATATACAGGTCATTAAGCACTGCACACTAAGTGATCTCTTCTAGCAACATCATAACATTAATTTAATTTTAAAACTTGCCTAAGTTTTACCATGGAGGGACAACCTTAACCCTTCTTACATGTGACAAACTCCTATGACCAAGAAGTATGTCCTAGATTGCTAAATTAGAAGTATGTAATAATGTGATGGATGACATACATAAGGGAAAATAAAGGGGATTTCATGGGTTAACTTTCATAATCATAGATGATGTGTAGGTCTTCATTTGCTAGTTTTCAAGAGCCAGGGGTCTTCATTTTTACCATGATGGCCTCTGTGAGGGTGCACTAGACTTAGAGTTACCACCTTGACGCTTTGTTTTACTACCCCTTTAATATTTTGTTTTTTTCTTTTGCTTTTCCTTTCTTTTCATTGAAGTACCCTTTGATTTATTAGTCCCTTTCTTTGAGTATGCATTGCTAAGCATGGGACTTAGGGGCAAGGGCCTTTTTAATGAGGTGGCATTGCTCTAACATTTTTAATCTTTGGCTTTTGACATTTTTAAACTGCAACTACCTCGAGCACTTTTGCTCTGACTTTGAGGCTCTTACACAAGGGCATTCATTTCTTTGCTCAGAACCTTGATGAATGACTTCTGATAAGTTAACCATAAGCGGGAAAATATGGTGAATGGTATGGAGTGAAAGGGAAAGATGAAACATGTTAAGTATGGTTAGGGATATTACATAGTAACATACACTATATTCTACCTAGTTCTCTAGTAGTACAACCTGACTCAAGAGGTGACGACACTTATCTAAAGGAAAATTATGTCCCCCATGGTAGAACAAGGCAAATAATAAAATTGTAAATGTTATTATGTGTTATTAGATCACAACTAATGTTTGTTGATGTTTGGTAGTTGTGGGAGGATCTTTCCCTCCTAGATGACCTTTCTTAGATGGAGAGAAGATTCCGAAAGCAAGAGATCCATTGGACAGATGTTGAAATACCGTAGAAGAGAAGTCAGCCCAGAAGAATAAGGAATAATGAAAAGACACCTTCCCAAAAGAGAAGTCAGCCCCGCTAGAAGGATAGAAAGACTATAAATAAGTAGGCGCCTTAGCTCATTTGTTCACTCACTGACACTCTCTCAGCTACATAGAAGCAAGGCACAAGTTTGGAGAAGGTGACGCAACAGTTGTAGTGACTCAATTTCTTCTTATTCAGTCTTTTGGTATCTCTCTCTTGTGCACTACTCCTTGAGGAGGTGTGCTATCTTGGTATAGCGCTGCTGCTATAGCTGTGGTGGTATATCTGGTTGAGCTAGCTTTTGTGCTAGGGTTTATCTGTTTGGACTTGCTTTGTGAATGGAATCTATCTAAGAAAGGTTGCTGGTTTTTTCCCCCATTTGGGGTTTTCCCATGATAAATCTCTTGTGTTCTTTTTGTCTTTTGTTTATGTTGCTACTGCTCAGTACATGATATATACATGCTAATGGTAATGAAGTAAAAGAACACTAGTAACTCTAATGCTCTGTAATTAAGGAAAATCTAACATGGTATCAGAGCTGGTTACCTTCAAAATAGTTTGACCACTGGAAGGAAGATCGCTACAACAACACCTTGCGGCACCTTGCAGCTGCAATACTTTGTCAAGATCATTGAGCACTATCCCAAGGTCGTTGGGGATAATTCCTTCACAGAGAAGTGCGCCCTAACCTAGCGCACCCCCTGAAACCCTCTGTGTGTAGTTTGGTGAAGTTTGAAAAATCGAGGTTTTTCGGTGCTAGGGTTTCTACCAGCAAAAAATGTCAACCAACATGAGAGTTGAAGATAGATTGGATGGAGCAGATAACTTCAGATCCTGGAAGCATAGAGTTCTCCTCATTCTAGAAGAGAATGAGTTATTGGAAGATGCTTCCAGAACCAAAAGAAGAAGACGCCAAAGCAAAGTTCAGGAAGAATGAAGTCAAGGCCAAGAGGATCTTGACAGACTCAATAAAGGATCATCTGATACCTAATGTATTAGAATTGAACACACCGAAGGAAATGTTTGATTCCCTAACTAGACTTTATGAAAGTAAGAATACCAGTCGAAAGCTTACTCTACGGCATCAACTCAGAAATGTGACCATGAACAAATTAGAAGCAGCTATTTCATGAGGATCTCACAGATCAAGGACCAGTTAGCAGCCATTGGTGATCTAGTAGAAGATGCTGAACTCATGACTACTACACTCAATGGATTTCCCTCCTCTTGGGATCCATTTGTTCAAGGGATTTGTGCCAGAAGAAAATTGCCCAAGTTCAACAAGCTATGGGCAGACTGGACCCAAGAGGAATCTAGGTTGATATCTAAATCACATAAGACTAATGATGATGAAAATCAAGCACTTGCTGCCCAAGTGAAGAAGAGAAAGGAAAGGGAAGAAGGTAGCCCGAAGAAGCCTAAGAAACCATGCCACAGGCAGGATGCGTCAAATATCAGATGCTACAACTGCAAGAAGATGGGACATTATGCCGCACAATGTCCTCTTAAACATGAAAAGGGAAAGAAGTACCATGCACATGTAGCAGATGCTGAAGAGCAGAAGTCAAAGGATGAAGAGTATGTCCTTTAGCCAGTAGTGCTTCCAAGCACATGACCGGGGAAACTATAAGTGGGTCAGCAACAACTAAACTCCATGTTTGCATATCAAGTTTGATATTTTTATACTGTTGTAGTTTAAGTCTTTAAATTCTATTATTGCTATCACTATTGCTAGTTTAGTAAACACTTGATTATTGTTGGTATGACTACCATTAAATGAATGCTCATATTAATAATACACTTGTTTACGAGATAAATTGATCCCCTCTAGGAGATGTTCTTGGTTGTTGACCCTGTCTTAGGCAAGTTATCTTGTAAATTCCATGGAGGTTACCATGGAGATGTTGTTGTTCTTATTTATTGTTTCGGGCAGATCACAGGTAATAGCTCTGAGAGGGAGCTATAATGACGGTTGCAGGAGGCAACGATTCAGATGGTCTCTAGCTGAGACATGAAGCAGACTATCTAGACATAGAGTTGTGCACATCCATGTAATGAAGGAGAAGAAGAGGTCAACACATGCAAAGGGAGCTTAAGACTCTGAAGAATACATAACTTTAGACGGAGTCAAGCTTCAGAGGGAGCATGTAGACTCATAGTGAGCCTGATCTCAGAGAGAGTCAGTTGCTTAGAGACTTTCATTCAGAAGGTATTCCTCCCTAGATTCAGATTCAGATGGGGGAAACATCCTCCCAGACTGACAGACAGGAGGCTAGATCGAAGCTTTAGAGGCTTTGAGGAGATATGAGACCTCCTGGAAGGATTCCCTTGTTTTAGCGAAAAAGTAGGAAGCCATTCAGAAGGACTGGGACATGGACCTTTTGCCTTGATTTCGATACAAGAAGGGAAGTCAATTATGACTTCCAAGTTGATCTACAAGATCAAGCATGCTACAGATGTCAACATAGAGATGTACATAGCTTGATTTGTGGCCCGAGGATTCTATGACGAGACACTTGCTCCAGTAGCGAGAAGAAGTGTACATAGAGCAACCACAAGATACTTGTGAAGGAGTCTCATGTCTGCAGATTGAAGAAGATTTTATACGGGCCTAAACAAAAACCCAAGGCATGATATGCTAGATCAGATAGTTACTTGATGAGCTTGGGAATGATTTCCCATTGATCCTATATGTGGATGATGTGTTTCTGATAGGAGATGAGAAGCTCATAGTTGTGTGCAAGAGGGAGCTCACTTCAGAGTTCGAGATGAAGGATCTAGGTCTGATGGATTACTTCTTGGCATTGGAGGTGTGGAAGAGATCAGATGAGATTTTCCTTAGCTAGGGAAAATATACTGTTGAGATCCTGCAGAGATTTGGGATGATGGACTGCAATTCTATGACCACACCCATGACAATAAATCTGAAGCTCTTGAGTGATTCATCTACAGATTTGGTGGATCCCATGATGTACAGACAACTTATTGGATCCTTGATGTACCTGGTTAACACCAAACCGGACATATGCATTGCAGTGAATAGTACATGGTTGAACCTAGGACGACAACAGAACATATGTTGAGATACCTACGTGGTACGATTGGATATGGATTGAGATATGCCTCAGATGGAGATGTGAAGCTGCAGGGATATACAAACTCTGACTGGGTAGGGAGTGCAGTGGATCGGAAGAGTACTTCCGAATGTTGCTTCAGTTTGGTATTAGTGTGATCTCATGGTTGAGCAGGAAGCAGACGTCAGTGGCATTCAGTACAACAGAGGTAGAGTATATAGCAACCAATATTGCAAGCCGTGAAGCAGTGTGGCTTCAGAAGTTTCTCTCAGGACTTCATCCGAGACATGATGCAGAAGGGAGCAGTGAATCTCCAATACACATCCATAGATGAACAAATTGTGGACATTTTCACCAAACCTTTGTCGAAGGCAATGGAAAAATGAGTAGCATTGGACATGCATTCTCCCAGATTGGTCATACTGATTTGACCAAGGGAGAATGATACATTCACTCATAGGATTAGCCATGCTGACTTGGCTAGTGGTGAATGGCCTAGGCATGGTCCTTCTCCTATTAGTCATGCTGATTTGATTAGGAGTGAAAAAGACTTGAGGTGCTCCAGAGACAAGCTTGGCGTGATGTAGAATGTCCACCCTCGTTGAGATGGAGGTGTGTTTTTTCTTCTCATGCCGACTAACCCCTTTGGCCAAGGGTTCCCTGGAATAGTCATGTGAGGTGACTGAGGGGGTAATGCACTGCCGGACCTGGTGAGAGAAGAAGCATCACATGCATAGTCATGAGGACTATGGGAGTAGCTTTGTGCTACTGGATGAGACTATAACTATGGTTGATGGCATTGTAGTAGCTGTGTGCTACTAGCTGAATGCTGCATAGTTACAGAGACATCGACTATGATTATGGCTGATGGCATTGTAGTAGCTGTGTGCTCCATCGTCCGCTCCCATCATAACACCACTGTTTCATCTGATTTCCCGCTCACTTATCCCATTCCTCTTGTTTGGGCATTGGGTTGAACTATTTTTAGGACTGCACCTTATCTCGTGGGAAGAAGGGGCTAAAGGCCCAGAAGGTAAAAGCAAGCTGGTAAAAGATAAAAGCCTAGAATAAAACCACGAGATGCTTCACCCAGGGATCCCCGAGAAAGCAATAAAAGGATTCTCAGCAAGAAACAAGAGGGACTCGGAAAAGTAATAAAACTGTTAGAATATAAAGGATTGTGTGCTCGTTTTACCACGACGATACCCTCGTCTCCCAACCACAGGCCGAAGCCTCCCTCCGAGCACCTTAACCTTGACCTGAGAATTCGTCCGGAAGCAAACCCTAGGCTAGATAGCCAAACAAAGAGCAGCGCATCTCTCCCCAAGGATAACGCATCACAGAAAGCTGATCAGATAGTCCAAACTCTAGCTAAGAGATATCCAAGCCAAATACTGAAACTTGTTGTTGCTGCAGCTGCACCTGCAACCCTCCTCCAAACCTGCGCACCAGCTACACCTGCAGTGCGCACCAACTGGGAAAACTGCAGTCCTGAGATGTGACAAATGAGAAAGTGGCGCCTAGTATTTATAGTAATACTGCCAGTTTACTGGGGCGGACTTCTCCTTCTGGTTAGGTGTCTGTTCAGTATATTATTATTAATTCTGGCCGACTTCTTCTCTTGGAGGCTAATAGCCTAATATAAATTATATTCTTGAGCCGACAAGGCTTCTAGGGTTATTAGCTAATTCATTAGGGTTTCTCTTGCTTCCCGGAGTCTTCTATTCTCGTCAGGTTCACATGTAGAGGTAAATACCTCCCGCAGCTACCATAATATTAACACTCCCTCCTAGCTAGAGAGGTATTTACAGGTAATGGACTTGAGCACAAAACATACCATTTACACGGTAGCATCAATATAGTCATCTAGACTATTTCATGACTAGATCATGAGCATCACCATCACTATCAGCTGCATCATCTTTCATAACCATACTTGATCTGAGTAATATGATGCTGAATGAGTCACTCTCACCATAGAGTGATACAAGTGGAGTAAAAGCTCTGAACTGTTTTCCGTTTGGAAAATCTCTGTTCATCATTCATCTGAATGATCATCATCTCCAATAAACTGCTGATAGTCTTGAAGGCAATTAGTACAACAATAAAATGGTCTTGAGCACAACAGACCATACAACTAGTACCACCACGAGCACCTGTCATTATTATCCGACTGGATAATCTCCTATGACAACTGGTACAATATCAGTTTATAGAACACACCTGTGTCTATTCCCGTAGTACACAACTACAATCCAGTGGTTAACTACCACATCAAGTAACACACAAGTACTTGATCAACAATAGTGAAACATATTCACCACAGTAGTTCTCATCTACTGTCATATAGTC
>ML819273.1:46649-63686 GCA_009831015.1 Picea engelmannii
TTTTTCCAAGCCCATTCTTGCCTTTATTCTTTTTATTCTTGTTTTATTCTTTTATTTGCTTTTTTGTTCAAGAACTAACCAGGGGACACTGCCTTGGCATGGTGACCAGAGCTGACAGCGTTACCCACAAGTACTTTCACAGAAATGAGAAGGCTGGCTCGTCATGAGACCCCCTTTCCCTTGGCCATGCAACCAAAGGTCACTACCCTGGTGTGGTAACCAGATGGTGGCAATGTCATACTGTTAGGTACCCATGGACCTAATAGGTTGGCTCGTGATGAGACCCCCTATCCTCTGAGTAGGTCTTGTTTTGTTATTTTCTGGGTCCCTCTTGTTTTTTTGATGAGAGGCCTTTTATTGCCTTCTCGGGGATCCCTGGGCGAAGCATCTTGAGGTTTTATTTCTAGGCTTTTGTCTTTTACCAGTTGCTTTTACCTTCTGGGCCTTTAGCCCCTTCTTCCCACGAGATAAGGTGCAATCCTGTAAATAGGTCAACCCAATGCCCGAACAAGGGGAATGGGATAAATGAGCAGGAGATAAGATGAAATAGTGGTGTTATGATGGGAGCGGACGATGGCTTTTCTGAAATTCCCCAGTGGCAAACCAAAACCTATGGGCACAGGCTTGCTAGGGCACCTTGTCAATTCCCCCAAGCGTGGTCAAGTGGGCAAATGTAAGATCCAAGCAGTTGTTAGAGATAAAAGGAATCAGATGCATATATTTAAAGGTTTTAATGATCAAAAGTGACACATACCATGATACTTGGACCAATTACCTCATGGAGCAAGAACCTCTTCTAATACAGGACCAAGCCGATGGTGATGGATGTTGTTGTTGCTGACAAGACAAAGCTGATGGAAGAAGAAAAGGATGGGCCCTCCAGGGCCATGCTTAGGTCAATCTTTCTCTCGGTACTCCATGTCTAGCACTTGTGGGCCTCGAGACATGATCTCCTAGTTATCCTTAAAAAGTGGGGATAACAAGCCCAATAGGACACCTTGTCCTTTTCCCCAGACTTGTATTACAGGCTTGTGTAACGTCTTTGAGCTATTAACTAATGTATTAGGGATTTTAAGCATATGTTTAATAATGATAATGATGAGATGTGATTGACATTGCTATGATCCCTGTGACTGATGAGCCCATGGAGGGCGTAGCCTTTGATGTGCAGGACCATGCCCGCTGGACAGGTACCATTTGGACCGGTACACATGGGGAGATGATCAGTTTTGACCTCCATGGGGCTGAAGTGCCCACCAGATGGATGTTGAGACCACATCAGGGAGCAGAGATAGGACAGAGGATGATCAGGGGCTTTGCACCAGAGAGGAAGAGGAATTTCAACCAGAGGCACCCCGACACAGCTTGACCTAAGGGGGTTGAGCCCTTTTCAGTGAAACGTTGGCCTTGGAAGGCATGGGACGTCACCCTTGATGACCATGACATCATCCAGCCTATTGGATGTCTTGGCAGGCAGACTGGGCAGCAGTGGCACGTGTGGCAGGTTGGAGAAGCCTAAGGAGGGCTAACGTTTTGCTCCAGGATGCCCCATTTGCCCTAAAAGGGGCTATCGTCTCCCTTGGAGAGGCTTTTATTCTCTTTTCAACTCAATTAGGGTTTTAATTTGATGATTTAATGTAAAAACAGTATGATTTGATATTTTCGCCTTGTCGGCCTTTTACCTGACATAAAATGTAAAATTAGGTCAAGGTTTTGTATAAATGAGGGATTTTCACTCTAATTTTTTTCATCACAACTTACTCATTAGTGAGGTCTGAAATTTGCGCCCTCTCTTGGGATATTGGCTGATTTAGTGATGCGCACTTGTTGAAGGAAGACATTTTTGGCATATTTTGGCATTTCTCTTGAAGGAAGGTGTTACAACTAGGGTTTGCATTGATATTTCTTGGTGAATTGTAGGTATTTTTATGCAAAACTTCTTGAATGAATGGTTGTAGTCTAATTTCTTGCATATGTTTATGAATTTTGCTGAATCAAAACCCTAGGTGACAAGCACACAAGTAGGTCCTTGTCTCATGTCCCCTGAGAGAGAAATTTTCACCCGTTGAAGAAGGAGAGGGCCTAGCCGTTGCTACACTCTCTACCCTTCTTCTGTTGCTAGCCGTACTATCTAAAATCCAAGAAGAGAGAGACGTCCTGAGCCTAGGTCTACTACACTTAGGGCTGTACTTTTTCTAGGGTTTGCTGAAAGGCCTTGCTGTAGCAACACCTTGTCTCATCAAACCCTCTAGTTTTGGTTATATGCCTTACTCTTCAGCTAGCCGTTTTGCCTGTTGAGTTAAGGAAGGAGGAGAGAGCACGAGGCCTTGCTGTAGCAACATTGGAGTGAGCCTCTCTCCCCTAGGGTTTTGATTTTGAGGCCTTGCCTTAGCAACACCTCAAAACTTCTCCCTCTAGTCCTTAGTCTTTGTCTCCTTCAACTCTTGCGTCCTTCATTATTGACTCCATTAAACCCTAAGGCACTGATCTTAGGACGTCATGCATTGAAGTAAAACTTGATCTAAACACTTTCAAAACCTTGAATCAAACCCTAACTTTACTAACCCTAGCCTAAACTAACCTGCTAAGCCTAAGTGCCGCCGTCACCCTTAGCTATTTACATTATTGATGCAACAACGTTTTGTTTTATGAACAATTGAATGGTGATTTAGGCATAAATTGAATGAAGCGTTGATCTACTACATTGAATGCCATATCATTTTAGTAATTATTGATGAAGTGACATAGTTCTCATTGCTATGTATAAACATTGACTTCGTCAATATTTATTGCTCAATTGCTTATATGTTTATCAGATAGACATTAATTTATATGAAGTACTAACCCATTGAAATAACTTGCATATATCAGTTTGCTGTTGCTTTGTTCTAGGCAGGTGCATTTCTTTGGGGGTTTTACTTCATCATTGGTTGTTTAGCCGGGAATATCTGATTGGTGGTGACTTGTGAGGGGGGAAACTTATCCTTGTCTTATTATCCTTGAGCCTCCTCAAAACCCCAGGTCACTGGGGACGTCTCCCCTGGGCCTAACCTCGCTAAAAAGAAAGAACCATCCCATTGTGGTGACATTGGGTGGGATTGGTTCTTGTTATGCTAGTTTGGCTCTCTATCTTATAGCCTTTTATCCTTGCTACAAACTGTGCGATAAAATTTTGGCGCTGTTGCTGGGGAACACTGAGTGAAACCTTCCTCAGACGACACTTTTCGGTAAGCCTTGCCTCAGAGAGTCTTATTCTTGCGAGCTTACCTGGTGACTCCACTAGGGTGTTTTCCCTAGTTTCTTCGATAGTTTTAGGCAAACTATTTGGCGACTCCACCGATTTCGACCCAAAGCGGGTGATAGTACTCAAACCCTTGTACCATGGCAGTTGTCGCCCTTCCAAACCCTACCCCTCCACCTGATCCACACAAGTGGTCTCACTCAAAAATTTTCAGCTGTTTTGACCTAAATAACACCCAAGGTGGATTGCATGACTTGCCCGAAGATGCCAATTCCTGGTTACCACTTTTCTCAGGAAGAGGACTTTCCGGTAATTCACATTGGGCCCAATTTTGTGATAGTTTCAAATTCCAACAGACCAGTCAAGAACACCCGGATGTCTTCATGAGACTTTTTGCAATCTCTCTTGTAGGGGATGCCAAGATTTGGATTGATGCTTGCCCGAAAGGAAGCATAAGAAATCCCGAAGAGCTAGAGAAGGCTTTCAAAATAAGGTGGTGTAATAATGAACACACGCAAGATTTTTTCTCCCAATACCTTGACATCTACAAAGGTTCTTGCGAGGGTGTTAGGGATTTCAGTGATAGGTTCAACCTTCTCCTCAAGAAGGTCCGACCAAAACTAAACTCAGAAGAAGTTATCCTCGAACACTACTTGAACTCTTTAGAAGGAATTTTGCAGTTCGCCGTTAGGGACCGATCACCTTCAACCCTAGAAGAAGCACAAGATTTAGCATATCAGATTGAGAGGAATCTTGAATTTGAAGATTATATATGTCAAGTTAACCTCTCACGTAGTGATGACCTTTTGGATCTTGATGATGAGCCTGTCACTGAGCCTAGGCTCCTGGAAATCTTACAAGTTGAACTCACACCTCCTAAGAGGAAATGGAGCTTTTCCCATACTCATGTACATGATTCCCTTCTTCAGGAGCTTCCTGTAGAAATTGAACCTTCCCAGGACAAGGAGGAAGAGATTGAAGTTTCTCCGCCACAAACCTTTGAACTTGACTCTCTTGAAGAGTTTCCTCTCTTTATTCACCAAGTAGACAACGCTAGTTCGAAAAGCAGTGGGACCACACTTTTCTACATCACTCTCCAAGTCAATAGCTCCCTCCTCTGTAACTGTGTTGTACACCCAAACGCCACAACTAATATTATGACGGAGAAAATGATGCATCAATTGGGTTTGAGCCTTTCACGACCAAATACCAGAGGTGGTTTTGCAAAGGGAATCATTAAAGATCTAGAAGCTTCCTTTGACTCCTTCCCTAGCACCCCGTTCTTTATAGATGTGATCGTCGTGGAGGCATTAAATAGTTTAGGTTTCGTCCTTCACAAAGACCTCATAAAGCAATTGGCTGGAAGTTTTTATGAAAAGGAATCTAAGGCAACCATTCCTCATCCCAAAGGAGGATTCTTCACCCTCCACAATGAACCCTTCGTGGGCACTCCGGTTGAAACCCATGATGATTTAAGTGATCAACTCTTGTGCATTGACAGTGACATCAACAATTGGCTTGTCCAAGAAGGGAAGTTAGATATTGACACCATTGAAGAATCTGAGGGAACTTGGACTCTGGAATTTGATGGATCTGACTCAAGTTCCGGATCATGCGCTGGAATTGTTTTGACAGCCCCTTCCGGTGAAACCTTTTACCACTCGTATAGGCTAGAGTACCATTGCACCAACAATATCGCCGAGTATGAGGCCCTAATCCTAGGCCTAAATTTGGCGATTGACAAAGGGGTTACACACCTAAGGAGAAAGGGAAACTCAGACCTCATAATATCACAAGTAATGATGAAATTTGCTACAAAAAATGAGAGGTTGAAGAAATACCGAGACTTAGCTCAGTCCCTTTCGAAATCCTTTAAGATAGTGTCGCTTGAAGCCATTCCTCGAGAAGATAATGACATGGCAGATGCTTTGGCTATTTCTACTTCCACCCTACAACCCTGTGAGGGACCAATTCGTGACTTGTGCAAGATGGAAGTCCTCTTTAGGCCTTTTGTTCTTGATAACTTGGAGCATTGGCAAGTCTTTGAAGATGATGACCAGATCATTAGGTTCATGGAAAACAGTAAAGAATTCACCGATTCACAAATTAACTTTCTGGCTGACTCCATGAACTTGGAGGTTATAAACCTACAAAACGACACCTTACCCAAGGGTTGTGTTCCCTTGGAAAGTCTCTTTGACAGGCATGATGTTTTCAAAGGAAGAAGACCCAACAAACAAGCAGATGAAGCCCTGGAATTCAACATTGGTACGAGGATGGACCGAAGGATGGTCAAGATAGGAAAAGGCACGACTGAAAAGGAAAGGTTGGAAATACTAGCACTCATCCGAGAGTTTAAAGACACCTTTGCATGGAACTATGACGAGTTGAAAGCCTATAGAGGAGATGTCATCCAACACGCCATACCCTTGGTAGACGGAGCCAAACCTTTTCGACAAAAGCTAAGGCATATTAATCCAAAGCTGGCAAGCCAAATACAGAAAGAACTTTAGAAAATGGTTGATGCTAGTATCATAACTCCTATTAGATATTCTTCTTGGACGTCGAACTTGGTAGTTGTTCGAAAGAAAACCGGCGAAATACGCTTATGTGTTGATTTCCGCAACCTTAACCAGTCATCCTTGAAAGACAACTACCCTCTCCCGAACATCGAACATCTGCTGCAAAGGGTTACGGGGGCAGGGATGATGTCCATGTTGGATGGTTTTTCTGGATACAACCAAGTTTTGCTCAAAAGAGAAGACCAACTTAAAACAACCTTTACCACGCCTTGGGGAACCTTCATGTACTTAAGGATGCCGTTTGGCCTTATGAACGTCGATGCTACCTTTCAGAGAGCAATGGACTTTGCCTTCAGGGATCTCATACAAAAATTTATAGAGAATTTACCAAGACGACCTCACTGTTGTATCAAAGGATAGAAATGATCACCTTTCACACCTCAGGATTGTGTTCGAACGATGTAGGAAGTATGGTATCTCTCTGAACCCCAAGAAGTCTGTTTTTGGGATTGACGAGGGAAAAATTTTGGGTCATGTGGCCTCGAAAGGGGGGGGTCTCCATTGATCTTGAAAGGGTCCAATCAATAAGAGATGTCTGCCGCCCAGTCAACAAAAAATCCTTACAATCTTTTTTCAGAAAGATCAATTTCATTCGAAGATTTCTTCCAAACTTTGCCGAAAGGATAAAACCCATGAGTGCTTTGCTAAAAAAGGATGTTGCTTTCAGATGGGATGACAAAGCCATCAAGTCTTTCGAGGATATAAAATATGCTATCTCCCAAGCTCCTGTCTTGATCAACCCTGATTTCTCACGAGATTTCATCATATTCTCGTTTGCCTCTCAGGATACCGTTGTAGGTGTTCTAATGCAAAAGGACGTCGATCACTATGAACATCCTGTAGCTTTTATGAGCAAGGTCCTTAGAGATTCCGAATTGAATTACACAATCACTGAGAAACAAGCGTATGCCTTGGTAAAATCCCTTAAACACTTTAGAAATTACATCGGCTACAACAAAATTAAGGCCTATGTCCCTTACCCAGCTGTGAAAGACGTCTTATCGCAGCAAGATTACATAGGGACTAGGGGAAAGTGGGTATCCAAAATCCAAGAGTGTGACTTAGAGATAAAGCCCACCAAAATAATAAAGGGACAAGGTTTGGCCTAGATGCTGACCGAAAGCATCCAAGAAGCCATACAAAAGGGCGAGAATGAACAAGTAAATGTGGTAATCAGTGAGCTAGAGCATGATGAGTGGTATTCTGATATAGTCTATTATTTAAAGAACTTGTCTTGCTCTGATCACTTGGTTGATTACAAAAGAAGGGCTCTAAGGCTGAGGGCAATGAAATATTGTTTGACCGAAGATGGCCTTGGTTGGAGAAATCTTGACGGGATCAAACTTAGATGTGTCAACAAAGAAGAGGCAAGGAAGTTGTTGGAAGAATTACACTCCGGATATTGTGGAGGACACTTTGTAGCCCATACTACTGCTCACAAAATCCTGAGAGTTGGGTATTATTGGCCAACACTTTTCTCCGATACTCACCAACATTTTCGAGCTTGTCAGCCCTGCAAATACTTCTCTGGTAAGCCAAAACTCCCAGCACAACCCCTAAAACCCATAGTGATAGAAGCACCCTTTCAACAGTGGGGTTTGGATTTCGTTGGTGAGTTTAAAGATAACTCGAGTAATGGCTACCGGTGGATCCTAACAACCACAAACTATTTCACCAGATGGGTTGAATCCATTTTCACAAAGAAGGCCATCGAAGAAGTAGTCATGAACTTCTTGTAAGAAAGGATTATAACAAGATTCGGTATCCCTTCCAAAATCACTACAGACAATGCCAAAGCTTTTAGCTCACACGCTCTGGTAGAATTTTGCTTCAAATATGGCATTGTCCTATCCCATTCCTCCAATTACTATCCACAAGGGAACGGATTGGCAGAATTAAGCAATAAAAACCTTATGAATATGTTGAAAAAAGTCGTGGGGGAGAATAAGAAATCTTGGGATAGCAAAATCAAGCATGCAGTATGGGCGGACCGAATAACAACAAAGACCTCCACAGGAAGGACCCCGTTTGAATTGGTATATGGACTAGAAGTAAAACTTCCTGTGAACCTCAAGATTCCCATCCTTCATTTCGCCCAACAATATGCTACGGATGGGGAAGCAATCCAAGGACGAATCAACCAGCTAACAGAGTTAGATGAAACCAGACGAAACACCCTTGGTAAGATGGAAAGAAACCAGGAGAAGATAAAAAGAACCTTTGACCATAAAGCTAAGGAAAGAAACTTCACTGAAGGAGACCTCGTGCTGTTATGGGATAAAAGAAAGGAGAAACCTGGTATGCATAAGAAGTTTGACAGTTTATGGACAGGTCCTTATAAAATCATAAGTCATGCAGGTACAAACTCTTTCAACTTGGGCACCATGGAGGGAGAGGCCCTGAAGCTGCCAGTGAATGCTTTACACATCAAGCGTTACCATCCACCTGCGACCTGACTCCATAGGTAAGTGAAGGTAAGTAGGCATTTTGCATTCGTGTATTATACCATTTGCATTGCATGTTAGTTTGCTTTCACATCACTTTTATTGATTGCTTTATTTTAGTTTATATATATATATATATATATATATATATATATATATATATATATATATATGTATGTTGGGGTGGCTTTACCACCCCAATTTTGTTACTGATACTTCTATTAAGATTGAGCAAGTCAACAGGTTATGCCAAAGATGCTGAGGTTCTCATGTGCTCTACAGTGAGCACATGACCCCGAGTTGGAGCCAGATGTTATCCGCCACTTTCAGGGATAACTAGGAGATCATGTCTCGAGGCCCACTGGTCCTAGACATGGAGTACCAAGAGTAGGATTGACTTGAGCATGGCCTTGGAGGGCCCACCTTTTCTTCTTCCATCACCTTTATCTTGTCAGTAGCAGCAACATCCATCACCATCGACTGGGTCCTGTATCAAAAAAGGGTTCTTGCTCCATGAGGTAATTAGTCCAGGTATCATGGTATGTGTCACTTTTGATCATTAAAACCTTTAAATATATGCATCTGATTCCTTTAATTTCTAACAACTGCTTGGACCTTACATGTGCCCACTTGACCATGTTTGGGGGGATAAACAGGGTGCCCTGGCAAGCATGTGTCTGTAGGTTTTGGTTTGCCACTGGGGGGATTTCTGAAAAGCCATCGTTCGCTCCCATCATAACACCGCTGTTTCATCTTATTTCCCACTCACTTATCCCATTCCTCTTGTTCGGGCATTGGGTTGACCTATTTTCAGGACAACACATTATCTCGTGGGAAGAAGGGGCTAAAGGCCCAGAAGGTAAAAGCAAGCTGGTAAAAGATAAAATCCTAGAATAAAACCTCGAGATGCTTCGCCCAGGGATCCCCGAGAAAGCAATAAAAGGATTCTCAACAAGAAACAAGAGGGACTCGGAAAAGTAATAAAACAAGACCTAGTTAAAGGATAAGGGGTCTCATCACGATCCAACCTATTGGTCCATGGGTGCCTAGCAGTATGACATTGCCATCAATTGGTTACCATGCTAGGGCAGTGACCCTTGGTTGCATGGCCAAGGGAAAGGGGGTCTCATCATGAGCCAACCTTTCATTTTTGTGAAAGTACTTGTGGGTAACACTATCACCACTGGTCACCACGCCAGGGCAGTGACCCCTGATTAGCTCTTGAACAAAAAGAAATAAAGAATAAAAGAATAAAAAAGAATAAAAGGCAAGAATGGGCTTGGAAAAAATGCATCTAGGACAGGTATAGCTCGCCTTCTACAAAGGCACCCACAGGTAACGCTTTTGCATCCTTGGCTCTCACTGCACCTACATGCTTGGACATCCCCTGACCACATCACCCATTCACATGGTTTGGACGAGGTCTCTTCCAGGAACTTTCCATTTCCAGTGGACACTAGCCCAATAGGATGCCTTGCCCTTTTCCCCAGACTTGTATTGCAGGCTTGTGTTACGTCTTTGAGCTATTAATTGATGTATTAGGGATTTTATGCATATGTTTAATAATGATAATGATGAAATGTGATTGACATCGCTATGATCCCTGTGACTGATGAGCCCATGGAGGGTGTAGCCTTTGATGTGCAGGAGCATGCCCGACGGACAGGTACCATTTGGACCGGTACACATTGGGAGATAATCAGTTCGGACCTCCATGGGGCTGAAGATCCCACCAGATGGATGCTGAGACCCCATCAGGGGGCAGAGATAGGACAGAGGATGATCAGGGGCTTTGCACCAGAGAGGAAGAGGACTTTCCACCAGAGGCACCCCGACACAGCTTGACCTAAGGGGGTTGAGCCCTTTTCAGTGAAACGTTGTCCTTGGAAGGCCTGGGACGTCACCCTTGATGACCATGACGTCATCCAACCTATTGGATGTCTTGGGAGGCAGACTGGGCAGCAATGGCATGTGTGGCAGGTTGGAGAAGCCCAAGGAGGGCTAATGTTTTGCTCTAGGATGCCCCATTTTTCCTAAAAGGGGCTAATGTCTCCCTTGGAGGGGCTTTTATTCTCTTTTCAGCTCAATTAGGGTTTTAATTTGAGAATTTAATGTAAAAACAATATGATTTGATATTTTGGCCTTGCCGGCCTTTTACCTGACCTAAAATGTAAAATTAGGTCAAGGTTTTGTATAAATGAGGGATTTTCACTCGCATTTTTTTCATCACAACTTACTCTCTCATTAGTCAGGTCTGAAATTTGCGCCCTCTCTTGGGATATTGGTTGATTTAGTGATGCGTACTTGTTGAAGGACGACTATTTTGGCATATTTTGGTATTTGTCTTGAAGGAAGGTGTTACAACTAGTGTTTGCATTGATATTTCTTGATGAATTGTAAGTATTTTTATGCAAAACTTGTTGAATGAATGGTTGTAGTCTAATTTCTTGCATACGTTTATGAATTTTGCTGAATCAAAACCCTAGGTGACAAGCACACAAGTAGGCCCTTGTCTCATGTCTCCTGAGAGAGAAATTTTCACCCATTGAAGAAGGAGAGAGCCTAGCTGTTTCTACACTCTCTTCCCTTTTTCTATTACTAGCCGTACTATCTAAAAGCCAAGAAGAGAGAGACGTCCTGAGCCTAGGTTTACTACACTTAGGGCCGTACTTTTTCTAGGGTTGGTTGAAAGGCCTTGCTATAGCAACACGTTATCTCATCAAACCCTCCAGTTTTGGTTATATGCTTTACTCTTCAGCTAGCCGTTTTGCCAGTTGAGTTAAAGAAGGAGGAGAGAGCACGAGGCCTTGCTGTAGCAACACTGGAGTGAGCCTCTCTCCCCTAGGGTTTTGATTTTGAGGCCTTGCCTTAGGAACACTTCAAAACTTCTCCCTCTAGTCCTTAGTCTTTGTCTCCTTCAACTCTTGCATCCTTCATTATTGACTCCATTAAACCCTAAGGCATTGATCTTAGGACGTCATGCATTGAAGTAAAACTTGATCTAAACATTTTCAAAACCTTGAATCAAACCCTAACTTTACTAACCCTAGCCTAAACTAACCTGCTAACTCTAAGTGCTGCCGTCACCCTTAGCTATTTACATCATTGATGCAACAACGTTTTGTTTTATGAACAATTGAATGGTGATTTAGGCATAAATTGAATGAAGTGTTGATCTACTACATTGAATGCCATATCATTTCAGTAATTATTGATGAAGTGACATAGTTCTCATTGCTATTTATAAACATTGACTTCGTCAATATTTATTGCTAAATTTCTTATATGTTTATCATATAGACATTAATTTATATGAAGTACTAACCCATTGAAATAGCTTGCATATATCAGTTTGTTGTTGCTTTGTTCCATGCAGGTGCATTTCTTTGGGGGTTTTACTTCATCATTGGCTGTTTAGCCAGGAATATCTAATTGGTGGTGACTTGTTAGGGGGGAAACTTATCCTTGTCTTATGATCCTTGAGCCTTCTCAAAACCCTAGGTCACCGGGGACGTCTCCCCTGGGCCTAACCTCCCTAAAAGGAAAGAACCACCCCATTGTGGTGACATTGGGTGGGATTGGTTCTTGTTGTGCCAGTTTGGCTCTCTATCTTATAGCCTTTTATCCTTGCTACAAACTGTGCGATAACAGTCTTCACCAAAAGCAAAGCAAATCCTAACTTATATTATATATTTGTTGGCATTGATTTGCTTGTTTTTGGGTTGTGTGTAGATGACTTGTTATTGACAGGTCCAAAGAAGCTCAGTGTAGGGTGTGTTATAGCGCAAGTTGTAGGTTGGGCAAAGCCCCACCCAACCACAAGGCAAGTGCTACAACTTGGGAATCTTACACCCAATGTCATCTTGATGTAGGTTTCGCACTTCAAGGGTGACTAGGTCACTTTAGGGAGGCGATCCCGGTGACCCCAGGGGGATTGAGATGGAGATGGAGGAAAATGGAAGTGAAGCCCCTAGAGCTCAAGTCTAAGTGGAATAAAAGGTAGGGGGAGATGCCTTGGAAGTCAAGTGATTGTTGCCCGACAGGTATAGTACTTCTCCGGTTGATTGTACCTGCCCGAGACACAAGAAAAGACACTTTGCAATGATAGATGTTAGTTGGATCAGCAAGTTAAGCTTGCTGTCCCTAATTTGCAGTAGTAGATATCAGTTTATATCAACAAATAAAACATCTAAAATCAACATATAAAGATCTAGACGAGTTAGGTAATTAGCATCAAACTTAGTAATGAATATAGGCTTAAAATTGGCTCCTAGGAAGCAAGAGAACATGGTTGTTGTAAACATGTATTTTCTGCAGAAAATTGCAGCCTTATGGCTGTAGCATTTAGTGGCATGCAGCAGCAAAATCAACTATGAAAAGTTTCCAAGAACTAGCCCAAAAGATGCGCCCTAGTTAGTAGAGTTAGTGTACAAAATTTAGGAGCTAGTCTAGGGTTAGTTTATGAATTATGAGAGTGTTAGTAGCTAGGGTTATGGAGCCCTAATGGGTGTATGTTAAAGTTTGTAACAACAATTAGAGTAGTGGGAGAGAGGGGATGCCCTAGTGGAGGAAGACTCCTTTCAATGAGGCAAATCAACTCCAAGCAAGAAAACTTTCAAAAGACCAAAATTTGCGTTTCCCAAGACAATGATTTTATATCTCCAAAGAAAATAAGTGTGACTAGTGCCTTTACTATTGGGTTAGTGGAGTCAAATAAACAAAGAGCTTAGAGAAGCTACCTCCTTGGGGGTGGAAGCCCTTTAACTTCCCAAGGCAAGTTTCTCTAGGCTAGGGTTTAAGCTAAGAGGGTGTATGCCCTTATACTTCTCTTACCAAACCCTTTTATAATCAATGAGATGAAGGAATAAAATGATGAAGACTATGGTGGGGGTGTATGCCCTTATACTTCCCACCTAGCTCCTAGCATAACAATACTTGACTTGGAAAAATGATAGCATAATAATAGAAAACCATACCAAGATCAAGAGAAATGCCAAGATAATCCACCCTAAGAGCTAGAAAAACATCATCCAAAGCTAGTGCCTCACTCCTCCATCAACCATTCATCAATATAACCATAAACAAGTGCATGAGAGATAAATAGAGCCAACTGTGGCGCAAATTTCAGACCAAGGCCTCTCACAAGAGGGAGAGTTATGATTACAATGAGATCTTATGATCTCTATTTATACAAAATGTAGTTAACATAGTTTGTCCACAAATTAAGGAGTAAAGTTTGTCCACAAATTAAGGAGTAAAACACAAGATTAGGGGTCAACAACCCTAATCTTGCCCCCTTAACAAAGTAATACTAAACAATTCACTTAAAATTTCACTTTTTGCGCAAATAAAACCCTAATTTAGGAGGACGTCACCCCTTTAGGGGATGTTTTGCCACTTTGAGGAAGTCGTTGGTGTTGGAGAAGCATGGATAGGCCTCCAAAGGCCACATGTCAAGCATCTAAGCACTCTCATCATGGTGAAGACCCTTCTCCTCCTGAAACATCCATGTGTCAAAAGAGTGGCACCTCACGACCATGCCCTAGCCCCAAAATCATGACGTCAAGCTCAAAAGTGGAACGTTTTGCCCCACCTGGGAAAATCGTTTGGCAAGTAAGAGGTGGGCTAGGTTGTCCAAGTCATCATCAAGGCCGTCCAAGTTTGATGTCTCTCATCTGGCATGCAGGGCCTTGGCATCCAACCTGTGGGCTTGTAGCCCCATGGAAGCCCAAGCTAGGCTTGTTCTCCCAAAACTGTCCACCAACTAAGTCCTGCAAAGACAAATGAGCACGCCCTCCAAGGATCTCAAGTCATAACGTCATGATAAGTGAATCCAATCAATAAATAAGCCATCGAAGCATGTGCATCAAGGATCACTATATCAAACAATTAACAACTCAAAGACACTATGCAACTTGTCAAGCTTAAATATGGGAGGGTTGATGAGGTGTCCTATTGGGTAGATCTTGCCCTAGGTCAAGGAAACTTTCCAAGAGAACCCTCTCTAAGCCATTTAAAGTGGATGAAGTGGTTGGGGTTAAGACTCAATGGACATATGGTTCATGATATACAAGGGGTTGTAGTGTCTCATTCATGGGAGCCTTTGTAGAGGGTGTGTGGTACCTTCGTTCGCGATGCACTTATTCCAAGCCCATCAATTGCCTTCTATCTTTCTTTCTTTATTTTCTTTCAATATAGCATAAGGAGAGGTTGAAGGTCATTGCCCCGACGTGGTGACTAGGTGGTGGCAATGTCACCCACAAACACCTAATGGAAATGAGAAGGTTGGCTCGTGATGAGACTCCCTTTCTCTCAACCATGCAACTAAGAGCCATTTCCCTAGTTTGGTGACCAGATGATGACAATGTCATACCACTAGATATTCATGGACGTGATAGGATGGCTCGTGATGAGACCTCCTATCCTTCAACTAACGTTTTAAGCATTCTTTATTATATTGTGGGTCCCCTTTATTCAAAGATGAGCATTTTATTGCTTTCTTGGGTGATACTTGGGCGAAGTATCTGGAAGGTTTATACAAGGCTTTTATCTTTTACCCGACATCAACCCCTCTGGGCCTTTAGCCCCTTCTTCCCATAGAATGAGGGACAAACCCTTCTTGGGTCAATGCACCCTAAAATCCCAAGAGATAAGGAAATGGAGGGGAATAATGATGGAAAGTGGTAAGTATGGTCGAGAACGATACGATGGCTCATCAAGGGACCCAGTAGCAAACCCATCCCCAAGGAAAACTGCTTACTAGGGAACAATGTCAACCACCAAGGTGAAGCAGGGCAAAAGGCATAATTTTCAAACACATATCATGAAATCTAGAGCAATCTAAGACACAACATAATCAAATGGCTTAAATATTGAAATGATGCTCACCATAATACTGACTTGTACCTCATGGAGCAAGGCCCACTGCCTTTTGGAAGTGAGCTGGCGCAGTGGATGCCATCTGCAAAACTTTGACCATCTGTGGTGGTGAGTGGGTTTTCCATCTGTGCAAAAGGGTACTGCTGGTCATGTAATCTTTCGACACTCCATATCTGCAACCTGAGGGCCTCGATACATGATCTCCTTAGTTATCCACAAAATGGGGATAATAGGGTACAAAGCAGACTTGGTAGCTAAGATCGAGATAAAGGACATTGGCATGATGCATTACTACTTGGGTTTGGAGGTTTGACAGAGACTAGGGGAGATCATTCTTGGGCAGGGTAAGTATGCAGTTAAGATCTTGAAGAGGTTTCAGATGGAGGAATGCGAACCTATGACCACACCCATGATCACTAATTTGAAGAAGGTGACAACTTTAGATTTAGAATTGGTGTATCCCATGTTGTACATGCAACTGATAGGTTCTTTGATGTATTTGGCCAACACAAGGCCAGATATATGTTTTGTAGTGAACACCTTGAGTCAGTTCATGGTGGAGCCAAGGCAGGAGCATTAGGTAGGATTAAAACATGTGCTCATGTATTTGAGGGGCATAATGGAGTATGGTCTAAGAGATCTTTGAGATGGTGAAGTGAAGTTGTAGGGGTATACGGACTTAGATTGGGCAGGAAATGCAATAGATAAGAAGAGCACTTCAGGGTGTTGCTTTAGCTTGGGATCAATGATTATATCCTGGTTCAATAGGAAGTAGACTTTCGTGGCACTTAGCTCAACAGAGGCAGAGTACATGGCAACTAGTACGACTAGTTGTGAGGTCATTTGGCTTTGCAACTTACTTGCAGGATTGTTTGATCGGGAGTTGGCTCTTATGGTCATTTACTGTGATAATCAGAGTTGTATCGTACTCTTTAAGAATCCAGTGTTTCACGATAGGTCCAAGCATATAGAGATCAAATATCACTTCATACAAGGTAGGGTTCAAAAGGGAGTAGTGAAGCTCCAATTTATTCCCACGGATCAACAAGTAGCTAATATTTTGACCAAGCCCTTGGCAAGAGGAAAGATTGAGTAATTCAAAGAAAGACCTGGATTGGTGCATAATTCCTTCTTTGCTAAGAGGGAGTGTTGAGAATTATAGCTCGGATAGGAAATTTTGCACATGTTTAGTATGAACATGTGAGAAGTAGTTCGAGATATTTTCGAAAAGTAATTCTATTTTGTAATTCACTTTAGTAAAAAAAGTAAAAGTCTTATTTTTAGCAGTTGAGTCTAAAAAGTGTATTTCATGCATGCACGACTTAGACTAGGAATAATCTCATAAATAGATTAGGGTTTTGGTCTCAGCTAAAATGAGCAGGTTGAGCGACTCTGAGAGAGAGAGAGAACAAGAAAGAGGCATTTTCAGGGTTGCCTGTACAGGTTGTACAAGCATATGGAAGTTTGTATAGTCATATGGACTGTACAATACAGATCTGTATAGTTGTACGGATAGAGGCCGTACAGTTGTCCATACAACCAGTCCTTATAATAGGTTGTACTTGTCAAGCATGCATTCCGCTCAGTTCGAGGTGATTTCGATAACTGTGCAACTGCTGGTTTTAAGCATCTTGTGGAGGTTTCCTTGTAAGTTTTTCAAAGGAATGAATAGCTAGTTTTGAAGGAGTAATTACCTATGTATATATGAAATTGTTTATGCTTCCTCTATTTGAAGGAGTAATTACCTATGTATATATGAAATTCTTGGTTAATTAAATTCAGCAATTTACTTGTTTAATTGAGATCATATGGACTGTAGTCACCTAGGGCTTGGGATTTTAACACTTTTGACACTAAAGTTATGGTATTGTCTAGTAGAAAATGGTGAATG
>ML819274.1:32082-50383 GCA_009831015.1 Picea engelmannii
TGCTTACGCCTTAGGTTTATTTTTGTAGAATCTTTTCTTAGGGCTTGTCAAATTTAACTAAGAGATGTTTTAATTTAGGTTTTGATTTGAACAGGGTGACAATTTAATTACGGGAGTCGTTTTTAAGAATTTATCAGGCGTTAAGGTCTTAGGGTCATTTAAGTTGTCTCTTCATCATCATCCATGCGACGTGCCCTTCAAGATGCACTACGTGCTCCAAGGGTGCCACTCGCCTCATTTGCTTCCATTGCGCGACGTGCCCTTCAGGATGCACCACATCCTCCAAGGGTGCCACTCGCTAATTTGCATTTCTTTGTGCGACGTGCCCTTCAGGATGCACCTCATGCTCCAAGGGTGCCACTCGCTTTCTTGACAGATTGGTAGAATCTATAACCCCTAGAGTCAACACTCCGCCAGGTGAACTTGTGGGAGACTAAGGCCTCTAAGGAATAAGGCCCCCGCCTTATTGCGCACCCCTTAGAATCATCGTGAGTGACTGTCGCAGTCTGCCCTCACGGCATCGTGGATCCTCTCGAACTAGGTAATCGTTAACCTACAATTCGAGCCACAACGGGAGTGCTAATAGGCTGTGGCAGGGCTGCTGTCATTCCTCTCCCTCAATCTCTTTGGAACTCGTGTGTGGCCCCTTTACTCCATATGTGAGTCTGGTCGGCAAGCTATTGTCAGCCTACATCATCAACCATCATGTCATATCATGTCAACAACATATCATGAAATCAATAGCATATCATCAAAACCCCACAATATCACTGTAAATGAAACAACCCAAACAGTCCACTCCCTAACTCAATCCGGAGTCCAAGGGAGTTCCACTGATGCCTCAGCATCCTCAAGGTCCGAAACCCTGCACACTCAATGAAACTGAGTCAGCAGCACCTGTCTACATCAATGTAGTAAAACATCATGTCATATAAATTAACGCATCATAATGAAGGAAAAAGTTTTATCATCATAAAATCCAGATCACTTGTGAGCAAGTGTCCTCAAAGAATAAGTTTGGTAAGTGCGCCAGAGCAGGATGTTACATGTACAAGTTGTTTCCTTAGTCATTTCCCAAATGAATCTACATCCTTGTGCTCATTTTGGGTTGAATGAACTTGTTGATTTGATTGAGACTTATTCTTGAAATAGGGTGGCTTAAAACCTTTCTTCCTTTGATCTGTTTTCCCTTTCATCCTATCATTCCAAGCCTTTTGGAACACTGGCCTTCTCTTACTTTGCTCATAAAGGTGTCTTTCTATCCTTATGGATTTTTCCAAAGTATTAGTGTTATAATATTGAATCTTGCCACTATAGAAGGTTGGTAAACCACTTAGAAACATTTTTATTTTGACTTTCTCATCCTTGATGAAGTCAACATACTTCAAAAACTCAAAGAACCTTTTCTCATATTCCTCCATTGTCATGGTTCCCAACTTGAGTTCAAATAACTCTTTCATATTCCTTTCATAGTAATGCTCAAATACATATTTCTCTTGGAAATATCCTTTGAACTGTCTCTGTGAGATCATGTTCTCATCAAGGTTATTGGCTTACTTAAGCTGATCCAACCACATGGATGTCTTTCCTTGCAAGTGGTAGGTGGAAATTCTAGCTTCTACCCAAGAGGGGTAATCGCAACTAGAAATATTTCTTCATTTCCAACAAACAGACCTCATCCTTTTCTCCTTTCCTATGATCATCATTGAAATTCGATGGCGTGATCTTCCTAAGCTCACCTTGCAATATGTCATCTTCAAGCCTTCTTATTTAGCTCCTAATAGGGGGCACGCTTGTGTTTCTCCCTGGTCCTAAACTTGCATGAGTTATTTTTTTGGATTACTTTGTTCAATGATGGTGCCTTCTCATGCTTCTTGACTACCTATCATTTCCATAATCACCCCTTTTTCTATGGGATCTATATGCTGACATTTATTTAGAACAAATTACTTTCTTAGTACCAGAGTCTTTTTTAAATTTCTTGTGAAACATATTTAAGCTTTGAAGTATCTCTTCCCAAGCCTTTGTAATCCTTTCATTATCATCTATATAGCTCTGCACTTCCCTATGAAAGATTCTCATAGTGACAGGCTCATGCCTATCTCTTCTTCCATTTGAATATGTTTCATCATTCCCCATTCTGACATGCAGACCTATTATCTCTTATTCATGGCTATAAGATCCATGGGAATCTTTCATAACTCCATTCCTCATATAAGAAATAAATTTTCATTTTGTACCTCTAATTCTGCAACAAATGTGAATACAATAATTACTGTTAGAAACATGCATAGCATAAAACATTTCATCCATTATAATACATATTATTTTTTCATCATTTCATGAAGGAAACATTGCATCAATCAAAATTTTTTATTCCCTTGATGCATTCCTTTCTGAAACATATTTCCAACGACTGTACTCATGCCTCAATTTGAGTTCTAAGAAAAAAGTTACAACACCCATATGCTGCAATTTTCCACTCATTTACTACTACACAGACCTATTTATTAATTTATGGAAACTTGTATTGCCCAATTCAGATTTCTAGTTTGGTAGATGTCTTCTACTAAATACCTTTCCAACAACTATTCACTTTCTCAAATATGAGCTCTGAGAAGAAATTGATGGTCTGAAGAATTTTAGGTTGTTTTACAAAATTTATCCTTGTATGCTACATGTGTCGTATTTCTCTCCCAACACATTTTTCAGGTAACCATAACCAAAACATGACTTCACCAATGGCTTAGTGTTGGTAGCCAATTCACTTTTTTCTATTATCCTATAAGATGCCTACACCTATGTCTTGTAAACATCAAGTTTTTCATCGCATTTTTCAAATAGACGACACTTTAATTTCTTGTGACATTTACACATTTGTCTTCGTTAAGTTTTCACGACTGTAAGCGTGAAAATTTCTTCTTTCAAAGTTGTTTTTCGATCATTATCTGAACTGTGGATATTTCTTTTGTCATTATGCCTATTGCACTTACCTTTTATTGATCATTATATGACTGGAAATATCCTTTGATCAGTTCTCATACTTCAATTGATTGTATAACTTGGTTTTATTGAAGGCATTTAGCCTTTGGATTTGAACTTCATGTGGCTTGCCTGATCATTGATTATATGAAAATGCATAGGGGTTTTGATTAAATTTTTTATATATATATGATATGATACTTATGTTAATCTTTTTATAATTTTTGGCTTGTCAACTATTATGAATATCGTTTGGCACCTTGGTTAAAACTTTTGATTATATACATTGGCGCATAGTTGATTTTGGGTTTTGATTTATATGTCAGATATGGTATAACACTTGCGCACACTGGTATACACCTTTGATTTTATTGGTTGTACACATGACTTAATGGTCGAACTATTATTATGGAGTGAACAACTATGAAATTTGGTGTTTGTACTTGGATAATGAATATTATGCATGACAGACTCCACCACCTTCGCATGCACGCATTTATGCTTGCCCCTTTTGGCTCGTTCATTGCTGTTGGTTAGGGTAGCTCTGTTACTATGTGTTGGTGAATTCGAACCCTTCCCTTACCATGCATTCGGCTCCATGGCCCCAGTCGTGCGAGTTGAACCCAATGGAAACCAGGCCCTATTAATGTTCGACAATTCCCACCAAGATTTGGCAGACAGTAGATGGCTTACCTTCGTAAAACGATTCGAGGGTTTTAACCTTTGTGTAGCTCGACATTTTTCCATGACCTTCGATGGCTGTCAAGCCAAGGTAGGCGATGTACAGTTAGAGATTGATGAATAGTTTATCAGCTTAGATACGGGGTTACCTACCTCGAGACAACGTTGGTTTAAGAATTGCAAGGTCAAGGAAGTGTCGTGGACATTGTTGTTTCAATCGTGCAAAATCACCTCCTGTGATAGAGGTATGCCCGTAACTATGCTTAAACAACGATGGCACAATTTATTAATGCTAATCAAGCAGTTTGTGACCTGTGAAGGTCGATATGGGCTTGTGTTCCTCTACCACCTGCGTATATTGATGATTTTTATAGGGTATCCTCTAAACATGCCGCTCTATTTTCATCGGAGCTTGTATAAGATGTCGAAAAAATATAAAAGGCACAAGGCTGACAACAAACTGTTTCATCATGGGCTTACTAAACTCATCGTTGTTTATCATTTGAGTTTGCTTGGTGACAGTTGGAAGGTCTTCATCGCCTGTAATGACTTTGAAGACACTGACCCTGTACAGATTGATAAATCTATGGTAGTTGAAACCAAGGCTGTACCCCCAGTGCCCTACCATGTCCTACTACCTAAAACCTCGACCGACCCTCCTATCAACTTACCCGAAAATGTAACTAAGAGTGCATAGGCCATTACAAAGCCTATGAGAAAAAAGCTCAAGGAAAACCTTGCTGCAAACGCCAAAGGGAAAAAGAATGCACGTTTGATTTCATGGATGGCAAGGAACAAGCCAAAACCCCATGTTGAGCCAAACCTTATCGTTTTGAGTGAGGACTCTGATTCGGAAGTGGAACGTTTCTTGGCCAACAGGTATCCCTACTCACAAGGTTTGTGTGCCGAAACCCCTTATGATTTTGTATCAAAACTACCCCCCTGCCTAAAGGACGACCCTAACTACCCGGGTATTAAAGTGCCTTGTGAAACTCTCGGTCATTTGGCTTACCTTTTATTGATCATTATACGACTGACAATATCCTTTGATTAGTTCTCATACTTCAATTGATTGTATAACTTGGTTTTATTGAAGGCATTTAGCCTTTGGATTTGCACTTCATGTGGCTTGCCTGATCATTGATTATATGAAAATGCATAGGGGTTTTGATTAAATTTATATATATATATATATATATATATATATATATATATATATATATATGATATGATCCTTATGTTAATCCTTTTATAATTTTTGGCTTGTCAACTATTATGAATATCGTTTGGCACCTTGGTTAAAACTTTTGATTATATACATTGGCGCATAGTTGATTTTGGGTTTTGATTTATATATCGGATATGGTATAACACTTGCGTGCACTGGTATACACCTTTGATTTTATTGGCTGTACACATGACTTAATGGTCGAACTATTATTATGGAGTGAACAACTATGAAATTTGGTGGTTGTACTTGGATAATGAATATTATGCATGGCATACTCCACCACCTTTGCATGGGCGCATTTATGCTTACCCCTTTTGGCTTGTTCATTGCTGTTGGTTCCGATAGCTCTGTTACTGTGTGTTGGTGAATTCAAACCCTTCCCTTACCATGCATTCGGCTCCATGGCCCCAGTCGTGTGAGTTGAAACCAATGGAAACCAGGCCCTGTTAATGTTCGACTATGCTCGCCAATATTTGGCAGACAGTGGATGGCTTACCTTCGTAAAACGATTCGAGGGTTTTAACCTTTGCGTAGCTCGAAAATTTTCCATGACCTTCGATGGTTGTCGAGCCAAGGTAGGTGATGTACAGTTAGAGATTGATGAATAGTTTATCAGCTTAGCTACGAGGTTACCTACCTCAGGACAACATTGGTTTAAGAATTGCAAGGTCGAGGAAGTGCTGTGGACATTATTGTTTCAATTGTGCAAAATCACCTCATGTGATAGAGGTATGCCCGTAACTATGCTTAAACAACGATGGCACAATTTATTAATGCTAATCAAGTAGTTTGTGCACTATGAAGGTCGATACAGGCTTGTGTTCCTCTACCACCTGTGTCTATTGATGATTTTTATAGGGTATCCTCTAAACATGCCATTCTATTTTCATCGGAGCTTGTATAAGATGTCGAAAAAATATAAAAGGAACAAGGCTGACAACAGGCTGTTTCATCATGGGCTTATTAATCTCATCGTTTTTTATCATTTGAGTTTGCTTGGTGAAAGTTGGAAGGCCTTCATCGCCCGTAATGTCTTTGAAGACACCGACCCTGTGCAGATTGATAAATCTGTGGTAGTTGAACCAAGGCTGTACCCCCAGTGCCCTACCATGTCCTACCACCTAAACCCTCGGCTGACCCTCCTATCGACTTACCCAACACTGTAACTAAGAGTGCAGAAGCCATTAAAAATACTATGAGCAAAAATCTCAAGGCAAACCTTGCTGCAAATGCCAAAGGGAAAAAAATGCACATTTGATTTCATGGATGGCAAGGAACAAGCCAAAACCCCCTGTTGAGCCAAACCCTATCGTTTTGAGTGAGGACTCTGATTTGGAAGTGGAACGTTTCTTGGCCAGTGAGTATACCTACTCGCAAGGTTTGTGTGCCGAAACCCCTTATGATTTTGTATCAAACCTACCCCCCTGCCTAAAGGATGACCCTAACTACCTGGGTATTAAAGTGCCTTGTGAAACTCTCGGTCATTTGGCCAAACCCTCACCTGCTTTGTCTAAACCCACACAGTCACCCTGTGATCAATGCAATTCATGGTTAGAGTGATATTATATTGATTTCCCAATACTACAATCAAGGATTCAATCATTGGAAGACCAGATTGCAGTCCTAACCAGTCAAAAGGCCAGGCTCCAAACGACAGATAAAAAGCAAAAGACAACCAGCTCCATCCTGTTCAAAAATGTGGAATCAACCACGGCTGTTGTAAATTCCAAGTTGGTATAAGAAAGAAGCCTCGTCGCTACACAGGTATGGTTTTGACATCGTTTTGTTTTGTAAATAATCTAGGTTGTTATAATGTTTTCAATTCAGTTTTTAAACAGTTCCGTTCACATCTTGAATGGCTCTGTTATATTGCGTGGATTCTATATATAGCTTTTCTTTGAATAAAACGAAATTTTGATTCGATATATGATCTGATTATTCCCAGTATAGAAATCAATAGATTTTGATTGGATTTGAGTGATCTTCGCTTGAATTTGATGGATTGGCTTGTCTCGTTAAGGTGAAAAAATTAATAGTTTTCCTTCAAATGAATTGGTTTGTATCCGACTTGAAAAGGAAATTTTTCATATTCAGTTTAGAACATGATCATGTTCGGATTCGATTTTGTTATGATCCATATGCTATGGTTGGTAAACGATTTGATCGATTTTGATTGTTACGATTTTGCTCAGATTCGATTTCATTATCATTGGTATGCTATGACTGGTAAATGTTTTCGGGAAGATACTTGTTACGATGTTGTGTCGTGTGATGTTCTATCTTTGATTGTTTCCAAGTTAAGGATAATGACTCTGTCTCTTTGATGAAAACATTATGCTCAAATAACATTCGTGCCCGAATTGGAAATGAATCTGAATCATAACAACTATGTGAAAATCTTAGCCAATCGATTCGCTTTTGTTCTAATTTGGCAAGTTTGTCCTATGAATCGAGTTCAGACTATAATTGATGCTCTGTATTTTAAATTTGTGAAATGAATTGGTCAAACCCTGATATGATTCGTTTGATTGAAATGATTGTGATCAAAATTAATCGATCCTGTTTTCTTACTGTGCAATGATCAATGATCGAAATCTATAACAAACCCTGTTTGATTAATCATGTTACGATTTTGTTATGAGTCAATTATCGTTTGGATTCGTTCACAGCATAAATCGCTTGCTATAAAGTTATCATGATAATCCTGTTCGATTCACAAGTGTAACGATGTGTTTGCGATTTGTTCTATTTTTAATTGAATATCAAAACGATCTCATAACAGAGGGATTCGATTTGTTGGGAAACTATTACGATTCTGTTACATATGATTTTATTTACCCGACTCCTGACTATAATCGAAATAGAGTATTGCTATCTCTGTACTCAGTTAAATGATGTGTATCCTGTTTGAGTTCATCATGAAATAACAGTTTCAATTTATGACTCATTCTCAAGTAATTATTGAATGTCAATTGAATGAAATTTCTTAAAAGATTTGATTTAATTTCAATTCTGATTCAGTATCTTATTTTAGACTAGCTACAGAATCAGATGATTCTGTAGCTAAGTTTGTAGAATTAGATTTTTATTGTTTTATTAATAAAATATCTCTCTAAATTGTATGTTTCTGACTTGTTTCAGGTGAATTCGAAATTGCATGGGATTTCATGGACAGTTTAGAGGATATTTGGATGTTTTAGTTTCATTTTAATTTCCTAGTTTAGGCAATTTTGGGATATCTCCCAGATTTCATGTAAACAGTTTTATAACTTCCATAGGGAGGTTTTACCCTGTGGAAAACCTTTAAATACTTATTATTTTTGTAATAAGGAGGATCCTCGTTGGTGGGAGAACCAGGATAATGGATATCTAATAGAGACTGAGACAGAAATTGATGTTCTGCTACAGCTTTAGCTTTTCATAATATCAATATTTTGTTTCATGTTTATGTGTATCAATTTGCATTTGGTTAGTGACTACTTTAGCTATCTTAGTCTTTTGCAAATGATATGATTTGATTAATATGATCCATATCTGATTTCTTCCAATATTTAAAAACATAGCAATTACTTGATTCAGTTTGTGAATGATAGATTTCTCTTCTTCATCAATTGAATTATTAAGTATAAGTTTATGCATAATAGGTTTACCTAATTGCAGAGATTTATAAATCACATAATTGTTATGAATTTTTATGTCTTGTTTGTCCTATAAATAAACTCAAAGAGTATTGCAGATATCGTTTACGAGAAGCTTCTGGATTATTCGGTGTGAGTTTCCTTCCTCCGGCCAGCTTCGAAGTCATCATACACATGACAAATCCGGAGCGTTTCCAGGTCTGTTTGTTGTTTATTTGTTTAGTATATTTGTTAGTATTTTAGTTAGATATATGCATAGTTAGTATATTAGATTGTTTAATTTCAGTAAGTTTTATTTCTTGTTCATAAAATCATAAAATCAATAAAAATATCTTTCTCTGTCTTAGGGCAGAAAGAAAATGAGTTTTCCAGGTTTTATTTAAATCTGTATTTTGTAGATATTGTATATTTTGTGAATAAGTTAGTAGTTTGTATATATAGAAATAGTAGATTAGTTAGTTTGTTTAGTAGTTAGTTTTAATTAGATTAGTGTATTAGTTCGTTTTATTTATTAGTTAGTATTAGTTTGTTTTATTTAGTTTTATGTTAGTTTAGTTAGTTTTATTTGTTTTAGTTATATTAGTTAGTTTATATTAGTTTTGTCTTTGGTTTTCTTAGGACCTTAGATCGGATAACGGAGCCGCTAAACCCATCAGGGTGGTTCATTTCAAATGGCTTCGGTTATTAGACAACCCTGGACCGATTCCACTCTCTCAGTTGACGGATGGTCGATTTTTCCCGTCAACAAATGGCGCTAGAAGAAGGGCCGACTGACAAGCTGGCCTTGTAGGAGATTTTTTTTTTAAATGTATTCAATTTCCCCCATGGCTCCCCAAATCACCCTGTTGGAACATGCTTTCAACTTCTCATTACCCAATGTTCCCAACGAGACAGTCTCATGCTTGTCCAAACTCACCTTTGATGGTGAAGGCAAATTATCTGCTAAAGACCACCTTAACAAGTTTTGGTGCAAATGCATCAAACATGACATTTCAGATTTAGGAGTTTTATGCAGAATGTTTGCTTTTACTTTTAGAGGTCGGATCAAACATTGGTTTAAATCCTTTCTGACATGTCACATTTTTTATTGGTTTCAATTTGTAGATGAGTTTCTAAATGCATTTGAAATTTATGATTTTGATCAATTATGTGAAGAATTTCATACTTCGTTAATCAACGACGATCCATCTTCAGAAGGCTTTTTGACAAAAGTCTATCATATCCTCTGTAAATTTAATCTCGATGACATGTCATTGGCATTAAATTTCTTCTATGATGCTTACATCCCTTCCATCCAGTCATGTTCAATCACGATTGAAGAACCAATTGCAAATCCTATCACTCAACTGCTAGAACAATCTTCTTCACAAGAAGAGAAAAATTCTTCCGATAATGTTGAACAAGCTAGGAAGGTAGAATCTATTGATCAGGCTCTTATTGACAACCAAATTGGTTTTTCCTTTGAATCATTGTATTTTCAGTCTAAGACTAGTATGGAAGATGATTCACCACCGGCTCAAGGTGAATACCCTCATTCTTGTAACTCATGCTCTAATCAACATTTAAAATCACTCATTGAAGAATACTTAAGCAACAAAAATCTTCTTGAATGTTCTAGTACTCCTATGAAACTGATTAGAGAAGGAGTTATGCAACTAGAAGAAGAAACTTTAAACCTTCATCCTCAAAATGCACTTTGTTCACAGGAAAGACTAGATGTTGAATTATCTAAAAAGGCAAATCCAGATGATCATATTATGTTAAGGAATTCGTCACCAAAACAGAGTAAGAGTTTTAAAGAAAGTCAAGAGAATTTTCTTGAGAATACCATTGTTGATTATCATAGTTTAAGAGATTCTTTTTATCTACTTATTTATGATTCCTTTTATTCTTTATATCCTGATATATTCCTAGATTTTGGTGGACTTGACATCTTACCTACAACATCCTACTCTTTTCCATCACAATCATATCCTTTCGATATGTTAAATTTTGGTGAAGTCAGTTCCAAACCCAACATTGATAAACTTGGATTTGATGCTTGTTCACTTTCATCACTCACATGGAAAGAGGACATGTTGCGAGATGATTTTACACAGTTTATTGTTGAAAAAGAAAATGCATTATATTTTATGGAGATCAAACATTCTAAGTTTCATACTCGTTCTTTTCTTAGCTCGAATCTTAATGTTGATACTTCACATTTTGAAATGATCAATCTCCTCGAAGGAAACATTCAAACCAATGATCTTATTGATTGCACGAATCCTCCTTTGATGAGTTTCCCATTGATATATTCATTTCATCAAAGTCATGGTTTGCATCCCCATTTTTGTGACAGGATCTTAGGATGTCTTGAATATTCATATATTAAAAAATTTCATAATAAAGAAAAAGTTGTGCTTGCTTTCTTTTTACCTAAGAATCTTGGAAGTAGGCATGACATATTTCTTTTAGATCCTCCATGTGAATAAATTAATGAGTACTTAGATAACTATCAGAAGGATGGGGCATTTCAGCCTTGGCTGATGGTTATTCCATTTCCTCATAATCCTGACGAGTTTTTCAAAACTACTTACACTCACCCATGCCATTATGACCCTTATCACGACAAGATTGTGCAATGGCTGGAGGATTCGTACAAAAAGAATATCCAAGGAAGTGGTAAGATCATGCTTACTTTGTTTCTAGATGATGATTATGAAGGTAAGTGTGGTATGTTTCTATCATTTGTTGATATACTACCATTCTTATTAATAATGATTGGTTTTGTTTTCGTTGCAGGATTGAGTTACTCTGATGGCTACATTGGAAGCATGACTTCACGTAGTATCCTGATTTATTTAAAAGTTAGGGTAGGTTTAGGAATAGGTTTTCTTTAATTTTTGTTTCTCACTATTTCTCTTTGTAATAATGCAGTCATGCACGCAAGTGGGCGCACCACAAGAACCATAATACGACTGTTATCAGGGAAGTCTCCTTGATCCTTTTCTCTTTACTCTTAGTTGAACATTTATTTTCAAAAACGCAATATTGTCATGAAAATCTTAAATGGAAAGTAAAGAGATAAATGAATCTGAATCAGCCCTGACCCAAGGTACCATGAGTAGGACTGCTTTTCCATCATTCAGGATTTTCCTACTTTCTTTCAGTTTCCCAAGGGATTTGTTGCATGAGGTTTTCAGATGCACCTTCTTTGTATATTTGTTTTTTGTTTTTGTTGTTTGGATTTCTTTGCTTTCCAATTTTTTTTTTTCGCTGGTGTGTTTTGATTTCTCCCTTATGCTTACCAATTTTTGCATTTGGAAATACACATACCTACATGCTGAACTATTCAGACAAAGACGATAGAAAATTCCTTCGCTGAAATAACTTCTGAGAAATTTGTACAAACATCAATGGTATATTGCTGAAGTTTATATCTGTGTTGGAAAAATCTGTTGTTTGAAAGAAGTTGATTGATTTCAATCTCTGAGAAAAGTTTGTCATGATCATCTATTATCTTTTTACGCAGTCCCTTTTCTGTAAAGGAATGACTCAAAAGATGTCTCCCTGTCGTAGGAAGTTGTTTTGTAAATAAAACATCTCTGGAGCTAAATAAAGGACAGTGCTAAAAAATTCTGATGAGGTCAAAAAAAAAAATAAAAAAATATTAAGATTTACAGCGTCACCCCGCTCAGCTATATATCTATAAAAGAAAAACAAAATAAAATTATTAATAAGAGCCGTGGGAAATGCTTGTAAACCTGTCGGGATACTGAACAGGTCTGCTGGCAGCAGGTAAATGCATGCATGGCACCAAGACAACTTCGTCGGGGTACTGAACAGGCCCGCTGGTAGCGAAGCAATGTTGGGTACATCAAAATATGCAAAAAATATAAGAAACCTCTTTAATGTCCTTTATTCTGATCCAGAACTTCTTGATAGGATACAGATGTCAGAGTGGGTTAAATGGCAACCCTGTCGAGGCTATGGATGCCTACTGGCAGAAGTGGCCATGCCAACAGTATTGGATATTTTATCTTTAATATCATGACTTGCTGATCTTAAGACTGTTATTGGTTTTCATATTTTGAAACACTGCTGGAAAAAATGATTTACAATGATGTTTGTATAATTTTCTGGCTGTTATTTTTGAGTGGAAATTATCTTTGTTGTCTTAATCTGAATTTGTACCTTTTGCTGAGATAACTGCTTCTACCAGTGTGTCACCATTGTTGGCAGCCAATTCACTTTTTTCTATTATCCTATAAGCTGCCTACACCTATGTCTTGTAAACATCAAGTTTTTCGTCCCATTTTTCAAATAGACGACACTTTCATTTCTTGCGACATTTACACATTTGTCTTCGTTAAGTTTTCATGACTGTAAGCATGAAACTTTCTTCTTTTGAAGTTGTTTTTCGATCATTATCTGAACTATGGATATTTATTTTGTCATTATGCCTATTGTGCTTACCTTTTATTGATCATTATACGACTCACAATATCCTTTGATCAGTTCTCATACTTCGATTGATTGTATAACTTGGTTTTATTGAAGGCATTTAGCCTTTGGATTTTCACTTCATGTGGCTTGCCTGATCATTGATTATATGAAAATGCATAGGGGTTTTGATTAAATTTTTTATATATATATGATATGATCCTTATGTTAATCTTTTTATAATTTTTGGCTTGTCAACTATTATGAATATCGTTTGGCACCTTGGTTAAAACTTTTGATTATATACATTGGCGCATAGTTGATTTTGGGTTTTGATTTATATGTCGGATATGGTATAACACTTGCGTGCACTAGTATACACCTTTGATTTTATTGGTTGTACACATGACTTAATGGTCGAACTATTATTATGGAGTGAACAACTATGAAATTTGGCGGTTGTACTTGGATAATGAATATTATGCATGGCAGACTCCACCACCTTTGCATGCGCGCATTTATGCTTACCCCTTTTGGATCATTCATTGTTGTTGGTTTGGGTAGCTCTGTTACTGTGTGTTGGTGAATTTGAACCCTTCACTTACTATGCATTTGGCTCCATGTCCCCAATCGTGCGAGTTGAACCCAATGGCAACTAGGCCCTGTTAATGTTTGACAATGCCCGCCAAGATTTGGCAGACATTGGATGGCTTACCTTCGTAAAATGATTCGACGGTTTTAACCTTTGCGTAGCTCGACAGTTTTCCATGACCTTTGATGGCTATCGAGCCAAGGTAGGCGATGTATAGTTAGATATTGATGAACAGTTTATCAACTTAGCTACGGGGTTACCTACCTCGGGACAACTTTGGTTTATAAATTGCAAGGTTGAGGAAGTGTCGTGGACATTGTTGTTTCAATCGCGCAAAATCACCTCCTGTGATAGAGGTATGCCCGTAACTATGCTTAAACAACGATGACACGATTTATTAATGCTAATCAAGCATTTTGTGGCCTGTGAAGGTCGATACGGGCTTGTGTTCCTCTACCACCTGTGTCTATTGATGATTTTTATAGGGTATCCTCTAAACATGCCATTCTATTTTCATCAGAGCTTGTATAAGATGTCGAAAAAATATAAAAGGCACAAGGCTGAAAACTGCTTGTTTCATCATGGGCTTATTAAGCTCATCGTTGTTTATCATTTGAGTTTTCTTGGTGACAGTTTGAAGGTCTTCATCACCCGTAATGGCTTTGAAGACACCGACCTTGTACAAATTGATAAATATGTGGTAGTTGAAACCAAGGTTGTACCCCCGGTGCCCTACCATGTCCTACTACCTAAACCCTCGGCCGACCCTCCTATCGATTTACTCGACATTGTAACTAAGAGTGCAAAGGCCATTACAAATCCTATGAGCAAAAATCTCACGGAAAATCTTGCTGCAAATTCCAAAGGGAAAAAGAATGCATGTTTGATTTCACGAATGGCAAGGAACAAGCCAAAACCCCCTATTGAGCCAAACCCTATCATTTTGAGTGAGGACTCCGATTCGGAAGTGGGACGTTTCTTGGCTAGTGAGTATTCCTACTCTCAAGGTTTGTGTGCCGAAACCCCTTATGATTTTGTATCAAACCTACCCCCTTGCCTAAAGGACGACACTAACTACCCGGGTATTAAAGTGCCTTGTGAAACTCTCGGTCATTTGGCCAAACCCTTGCCTCCTCTGCCTAAACCCACACAGTCACCCTGTGATCAATGAAATTCATGGTTAGAGTGATATTATATTGATGTCCCGATACTCCAATCAAGGATTAAATCATTGGAAGACCAGATTGCAGTCCATACCAGTCAAAAGGCCAAGCTCCAAACGACAGATAAAAAGCAAAAGACAACCGTCTCCATCCTGTTCAAAAACGTGGAATCAGCCACGGCTGTTGTAAATTCCAAGATGGTATAAGCAAGTAGCCTCGTCGCTACATAGGTATGGTTTTGACATCGTTTTGTTTTGTAAATAATCTAGGTTGTTATAATGTTTTCAATTCAGTTTTTAAACAGTTATGTTCACATCTTGAATGGCTCTGTTATATTGCGTGCATTCTATATATAGCTTTGCTTTGAATAAAAAGAAATTTCAATTCGATATATGATCTGATTATTCCCAGTATAGAAATCAATAGATTTTGATTGGATTTGAGTGATCTTCGCTTGAATTTGATGGATTGGCCTGTCTCGTTAAGGTGACAAAATTAATAGTTTGTCTTCAAATGAATTGGTTTGTATCCGACTTGAAAAGGAAATTTTTCATATTCAGTTTAGAACATAATCATGTTCGGATTCGATTTTGTTATGATTCATATGCTATGGTTGGTAAACGATTTGATCGAGTTTGATTGTTACGATTTTTCTCAGATTCGATTTCATTATCATTGGTATGCTATGACTGGTAAATGTTTTCGGGAAGATACTTGTTACGATGCTGTGTCATGTGATGTTCTATCTTTGATTGTTTCCAAGTTAAGGATAATGACTCTATCTCTTTGATGAAAACATTACGCTCAAATAACATTTGAGCCCGAATTGGAAATGAATCTGAATCATAACAACTATGTGAAAATCTTAGCCAATCGATTCGCTTTTGTTCTAATTTAGCAAGTTTGTCCTATGAGTTGAGTTCAGATTATAATTGATGCTCTGTATTTTAAATTTGTGAAATGAATTGGTCAAACCCTGATATGATTCGTTTGATTGAAATGATTGTGATCAAAATTAATCGATCATGTTTGCTTACTGTGTAATGATCAACGATCGAAATCTATAACAAACCCTGTTTGATTAATCCTGTTACGATTTTGTTATGAGTCAAATATTGTTTGGATTCGTTCACAGCATAAATTCCTTGCTATACAGTTATCATGATAATCTTGTTCGATTCACAAGTGTAACAATGTGTTTGCGATTTGTTCTATTTTTAATTGAATATCAAAACGATCTCATAACAGAGGGATTCGATTTGTTGGGAAACGATTACGATTCTGTTACATATGATTTTATTTACCCGACTCGTGACTATAATCAAAACAGAGTATTGCTATCTCTGTACTCGGTTAAATGATGTGTATCCTGTTTGAGTTCATCATGGAATAACGGTTTCAATTTATGACTCGTTCTCAAGTAATTATTGAATGTCAATTGAATGAAATTTCTTAAAAGATTTGATTTAATTTCAATTCTGATTCTGTATCTTATTTTAGACTAGCTAAAGAATCAGATGATTCTGTAGCTAAGTCTGTAGCATTAGATTTTTATTGTTTTATTAATAAAATATCTCTTTAACTTGTCTGTTTCTGACCTGTTTCAGGGGAATTCGAAATTGCATGGGATTTCATGGACAATTTAGAGGATATTTGGATGTTTTAGTTTCATTTTAATTTCCTAGTTTAGGCAATTTTGGGATATCTCCCAGATTTCATGTAAACAATTTTATAACTTCCACAGGGAGGTTTTACCCTGTGGAAAACCATTAAATACTTATTATTTTTTTAATAAGGAGGATCCTCATTGGTGGGAGAACTAGGATAATGGATATCTAATAAAGACTGAGACAGAAATTGATGTTCTGCTACAGCTTTAGCTTTTCATAATATCAATATTTTGTTTCAAGTTTATGTGTATCAATTTGCATTTGGTTAATGACTACTTTAGCTATCTTAGTCTTTTGCAAATGATATGATTTAATTAATATAATCCATATCTGATTTCTTCCAATATTTAAAAACGTAGCAATTACTTGATTCAGTTTGTGAATGACGTATTTCTCTTCTTCATCAATTGAATTATTAAGTATAAGTTTATGCATAACAGGTTTACCTAATTGTAGAGATTTATAAATCACATAATTGTTATGAATTTTTATGTCTTGTTTGTCCTGTAAATAAACTCAAAGAGAATTGCAACTATCATTTACGAGAAGCTTCTGGATTATTCGTTGCGAGTTTCCTTCCTCCGACCAGCTTCGAAGTCATCATACACAGGACAAATCTGGAGTGTTTCCAGGTTTGTTTGTTGTTTATTTGTTTAGTATATTTGTTAGTATTTTAGTTAGATATATGTATAGTTAGTATATTAGATTGTTTAATTTCAGTAAGTTTTATTTATTGTTCATAAAATCATAAAATCAATAAAAATATCTTTCGTTGTCTTAGGGCAGAAAGCAAATGAGTTTTTCAGGTTTTATTTAAATCTGTATTTTGTAGATATTGTATATTTTGTGAATAAGTTAGTAGTTTGTATATATAGAAATAGTAGATTAGTTAGTTTGTTTAGTAGTTAGTTTTAATTAGATTAGTGTATTAGTTCATTTTATTTATTAGTTAGTATTAGTTTGTTTTATTTAGTTTTATGTTAGTTTTGTTTTGTTAAACCCTAATATTGGCTTATTACCCCTTAATTGGGGCATATTAGATTAGTAATGTTTTTTTTATTTATGTCGGCTTTAGGCCATTAGTTGTAATTTAGATTAGTAATGTTATTTTAATTATGTCGGCTTTAGGCCATTATACCTCCTAGTCTCCTATATATACCAAGGAGACATTTTCATTTTGAATCATCTTGTACTTGAACATTTAAGTGGGGTAAAAGGAGGTTTCCCCCTCAAAGAGGATTATTGTATGAAATTATCTCTTTTTCAAGGTGTTGAGTACTTTTCCTGAGGTTTTTACATGCTATATTGATGTTTGGTTCTTAACATATAGTATCAGAGCTCAAGGTCTTGGGGTTTCGCTGCTACATCTGAGACACCGTGGAATTTTCGCTATAACTTTTTTTCTACAATGTTTCAAAAGGAACGGCTTGGAGGGTATTTAGAAGACGGATAAAGGTACGTTGGGTGAAAAATTCATCTCCTGAGGCCTTATACTTTCATAGATACAGCCTGTACAAGATAGGGTTTTGGAATCATCCTGAAATGAGTCACTGCGGACTTTTCACTATAAAACTTTTTATGTAATGTTTCAGACCTTGAAATCTGGAGGCCATTTATAGAAATTAGTAGTGTATCCGTGGTAAAACATTCAGCTTCTGGTTCATCTTAAATTTGTAGATACACCCTGTGTAAGATAGGATATCTGACTAGCCCTATTGACTAGTCTTGTTAAGCCCTAATATTGGCTCATTACCACTTATTTGGGGCATATTAGATTAGTAATGTTATTTTATTTATGTCAGATTTAGGCCATTAGTTGTGATTTAGATTAGTAATGTTATTTTATTTATGTCAGCTTTAGGCCATTAAAACCTCCTAGTCTCCTATATATACCAAGGAGACATTTTCATTTTGAATCA
>ML819274.1:61075-100881 GCA_009831015.1 Picea engelmannii
CATCTTGTACTTGAACATTTAAGTGGGGTAAAAGGAGGTTGCCCCCTCGAAGAGGCTTATTATCTGAAATTATCTCTTTTTCAAGGCGTTGAGTACTTTTCCTGAGGTTTTTACATGCTATATTGATGTTTGGTTCTTAACAAGTTTGTTTTATTTGTTTTAGTTATATTATTTAGTTTATATTAGTTTTATCTTTAGTTTTCTTAGGACCTTATATCGGCTAACAGAGCCGCTAAACCCATTAGGGTGGTTCATTCCAAATGGCTTGGGTTATTAGACAACCCCGGATTGGTTCCACTCTCTCAGTTGACGGACGGTCGATTTCACCCGTCAACACTTATATGGGTCATATGATTTCCATCTACTACTCTTGTGCCTCAAATAGACTTCTGAGGATGGATTTATGCCCTCTGTAAGTAAATTTGGTGCCAAACTTTTACCCTCACTTTTTTTGTTGTAACTTTCTCATACGAGATCCATTTTGTGATCCATTTAGATCGTTGGATAACTCTCTCCAAGTTATTTTATTTGAGATATGCATACAGAGTATACCTTTGTACACTTTGTTTTCATGGGTTTTGATTGGCTAAAAACATCATTTAGGGCCTCAAAATTGCCCCTCAAGTTAATGACCTTCAAAAACCACAATTTCATGTAAAATTTAATGTTTTACAATTGTAACATCCCTTTAAATATAATTTGTTGATCTCAAATCACATGCAATATGAGCCATTGATTTTTGCTTCATTTTCCATCGGGGATCGACAATATCCTTTTCTGCACACAACAATTTCCCCAAACTATCAACTTGACCGTTGACCATCGACCCAACTCCCTGATGATCGATTTGCACAAAAATCCAAACCGACCAACCTGACCATCGACAACCTTTGTTGGAGAATGAAAAATATTCATTAATTTGGTCGATGCCTGACCATCAGCCCATCAACAATCAACGATCCCCAATGACTGTCTAGAACACTTCTTCAATTCATCTGACCCGACCATCGACCATTGGCCACTTATGGGATGACGTGGAAACTACTGACGTGGCATGACATGTGCATGTTGACATGGCATGACACTTCATCCTAAAGTGTCAACTTGGTTGACATGGCATGACATTTCATCACCATTTTCCCTCCATTGGTCATCAACCAATTCTCTTGGATGACCCAAACATCTTGCCGAATTTGACCAATGCTCAACCATCAGCCCATTGACAATTCCTCTTGCTTGATTCAAAATACTTTGTCAAATATGAACGACACCCAACCATCGACCCACTGGCTATTGACAATTTCCATTGGTGATTGAAAATATTTCACTACATTCGATCGACTCGACCCTTAGTCATCAATGGTCAGAGATGTCTTCCAATTGAAACAAATGTTCACTATTTCAGATGATCCGATCATCACCCACTGATATTTTCTCTTGGAAAAAAAACCAAGATCTTTGCTAATTCAGCTGACCCGACCATCGACCATCAATCGTTTCTCTTGGAAAATTTCCACACTTAAACATTTTCAACCAAAATACCCAATGAATCTAAGTCGTTGATCTATTAGTGAAAATGATCTTGGAAGTTGGTTCTGTTCCATCCTCCTGATGATCACAATGAATACAGACAGCCAATCTGATCCATCTCAAAAAACCCCGAAATGAATCTTGGCCGTTGATTTTATCAACCTTTCAAAACAACCGCACCTTATGGATATTTAAATTTATCAGGACAAATATCAATAGTCGATCTCCAGATTAAAAAAGATATTGGTCATCGATTTTCCAAACTACCTGCAACTCTACAATGACCATTTAAACATGAAATTCGACCATTGTTGATCGATTTTGACTCTGCAACCTGTATTTTTACACCCCATTCCATCTCTTCAACTTCTTTGAGGCATTTTCACTCGAATTTGTTCATGAATTTGGGAATTCCACTCTAATTTTTCTTTATTTTTCCCCAAATTTGTCACAAACAAATATATAATAGTGAAGTTTTCTCAAACTCAGAGTTGTTCTTTTCCCATAAAAAATTGGTTTTTGAAACCGACACTCTGATACCATAATGTAACATCCTCCAGCCCAACCAAGGGACATTATGGTGCCAAATACACATGAAAACACAATTTCTGCTAACTGTTAGTGCACAAGTTATAGGTTGGGAAAATCTAGACCTAACTATCAAGTGGTGACAACTAAGGGACACTATACCCAATCTCACCTTGATATAGGTCTCGTGCTCTAAGGGTGACTAGGTCACTCTAGGGAGGCGATCCTAGTGACGCTGGGGAAATTGAGATAGATGGAAGGGAAAGAAGAGAAGTATCCCCCTAAAGTTCAATGATGGAAAAGGAAATATGGCTTTGATTAATTTTTTCCAGGTGGTTTAGGGTTACCAAGTCTTTGGATGCATGCAAAAGGTATTTGTACATGCTCGAGACACAAGAAAGCCACACTTGCATGTAGTAATATTAGGTGGACAAGAAAGTTAATCTTATTGTTCCTAATTGCAAAAATAATCAATGATATATATCAACACACAAAAGATAATAAGGGTTGCAATATAAGTGCTAAAAGTCCAATTGAATAAGCACGAGACGAGCTAGTAAAAACTAGTTTAACCCAACAATGATAGAACAAGACTTTATCACAAAAAGAAAGGTTTTCATAAAAAGATAATTGCAGTGATATTTATCAGCCTTATGGATGTAACAAAATTTTTATTACAGCAAGAGATTAAAGCAGGTTAACTTTCTCAAAACTTTCCAAAAGATGTGTTGTACTTAGTAGATTATGTGGGAAGATTTTAGACAATTTTTTACGGTTAAATTAGGAGTTATTGAAGAGTTTGTGTTGGCACAGGGGTAGATATAGGGTTCAATGCTACAACAACGCACCAACAAAGCCCTAAATACTGACCCTTTCGGCAACACCTACGAAGTAGATGAAGTCTCACTCGAGATAAAGGTAGGGGTGGTTGCAAGACTTAGGTGTCTGCAACCTTAGCTGGCACACAGATATGTGATTATAATACTTAATAGAGCAATTAGCACCATTAGTTCATCATTATACCATCAATATCCACTTCACTGATAAAACAGAGCTTCACAACATTCACACTGATCTAATGTATTTAAGTACTTAGCATAGGTAAATAGATCAGATCTAGCAGATCAAGCACTAGGCATATTCATATAGATTAGATCTAACATTCTCACATATCATTAGCACTAAGCATAATCATAGCTATCTAATCATATCAAATCACTTAGCAAATAACAAATAAATGCATCAGAACATCGCACAGAGTAGAGTAACACAATATTTACGTGGTTCACCCCCACCTTAGGGCTACGCCCACCAACTCTTCTTCGTTATTAGCTTCTTCAATAGGTCATAGAGCCTCAGAACCCTTCTCTGCATAGGATAGAAGATCTTCACAGCTTGCTAGATCCTTCTTCCTTGTGTTATAGCACAAATCCTTCCATCGACTGTTACAACCACTTGCACTTAGCCCTGCAAGTCTCTTACAGTCATGCAAAAAGAACTTACAGACCACGATTGCACTTAGAATATACTTACAAATGACTAGAAAATTCTTCTTACATCGACTAGATATCTATTTATACAATACTAAATAGGCCTAAGCATGGGTAAAACCCATGGGTCGGCATCCCATTCCTGTTGCATAATCCCAAAACCCAAAAAGGACCTAGAAAGGGGCCGAGATCCTATGATCTCTTCTTCATCTTGCGCTCCTTCTTTGATAGGTTGTCAAAGTCCAAAATAAGTCAACATGACCAAGAATATCCCAAAACTTGGTCAAGGGCCAACACGCCCCCAACACTCACCTGCGACTTGTCCCGAGTCACTTTGGTCTGACTAGTTCTGCCTTGAACGCCTTGATCTTGGCTCGAGCTGCTTCGACCTGCTGCTGTGATATGAACTCTTGCTCAACAAACTCCTGGATCACTGCATTGTTCATAGGCCCTTCTAAGCATTGTTCTATTGCGGTGACAACCTACTCTATCTCTTCTCCTCAGCTTTCAACCTCTATGAACAATTGGCACGCCTTATCTTGTATTGGTTGGAGCCATTGAGTTACTTCCATAACTCTGCTTTGAATCATATGGATCTGTTGTTGGATGGTGCATTTCTCTTGAGACTAATTCATTCTTTCTATGGCCAACAAGGCTTTCAGCTGTGCCTGTAGTGTGTCTGCGTGCTGCTTTTCTTCCTTGATTTGCGACTCTAGTGCATGTAACTCTAGATTCTCGATGAGGTTCTCATATGTTTGGGCATTGTGGTTACTCAACTGCTTGCACTCTAGGGAAAGGGATTTTATTCTATCAACTGCACTATGTGCAGTTGCTTCCCTTAGGTCCCTTACATCTTGCGGGGTCTCGGGCATAATTCATAGTTCCAAATCTATGATGCATTGTTGTAGCTGTTGGATCACTTCTTCAAGTTGTGCCACTTGTTGTGGAAATCACTCTTTAGTATTTACTTCTATGACTGTCATAGAGAGAAGTGATCTGTTGACCATTTTCTTTACTTTGAGTTTCTCTGCGAGCAACTGTTCCTTACTTTGCTGCAACTGTGCTTTTTCTTCATCCCACTTCGCTTGGACAACAAGCTTCTCTCATTTTGCAACACTGGGTTGTTCTACAAGTACTCCCTGTACTTGTGTCAAATCGTAGGTGGCTTGTTTGGTTTCCTCTTACGCTTGTCGAAGGCGAGCTTCGACTGTATCAACTATTCAGTGGAGTTGGGTTGGTTCATCTCCCAGTTCTAGTGTTCCCACTAACAAAAGCACAATGGAAACTATGCGGCTGGACTATAGTGCCTGCTACACTCCTTGGAGTTCAACCTCAATTCGATTATACATCTCCTCCTACTTAGCTTCTTGCTTCTCTTCTATCTCCAATGAAGCATCATTTAGGGCTGCTACAATGAAATCAAAGACATCAGGGGTGAGGATAGTCTACAACTTGGTCATGGTTTCTTTCGACTTCTTCCGGGAATAGGGTTTTGGAGGGGAAACCTTCCTTTTCTTCGAGGGGTCATCCTCATCTCTAGGTAGTGTTACCTCACCTTTATTTTTCTCGACTTCTGTGCCTTCTATCTCTTCTTGATCACCCCCTCGTTCTGGTGATATGGAAGCAATATTCATTGAGGTACAGGTTACATCTTGAGCTTATTCAGTCTTCTTTGTCTTGCTGGGTCTGGGTGTATCCTGCAAATTTTTTTGGATGTCTATGTCAGATATATCCACAGGGTTTGTTGGAATAAGGAGGTTCACTGACCATTCCTTGGTGATCTCCTCCAAGTCCTCCTCCGTCAACTTGTAGTATGACTACAACTATTTCTTATGTCCATTGACACACACTGTGATGTAGATAAAATGTTGATCAACGCTGAACTTCATCAAAGGCCGAAACTTGTGTAAAGTATTTGGAGTCATGCAAGGCTCAGGCTAGATGGCTACCTTCAACTAATTGTAGTATGTATGGAAAAAAATATTTGACTGCCATTTCTTATTCATGTCACTTGAATACAATAGTGTAATGAACTTCGTGACCAGTGGTTTGAAAGTCTCAATGTCTGAGAAGTTCACACCTTCCAGGATCTCCCAGGCAATAAAAGTGGTCAGGATCAATAGCCAACTAAAATGAAATCTGTACCCTTGATCCTAGGATTCTCTGCAGTCGAGTTCTAATTGGTTCACCAGGTACTTCACCCAGTTCATATGAAGTCCTTCTATGCACTTCCCTGCGAGGCCAACTACAAATCCAGTGACTTGGGTCGATCGGTTCTTTCGTACTAACTTTCCTATGATCAATTGACAGGTGAGGTACACTGTGCCACTCTGGATATAAGCTACCTTGTAGCCTCATGTTCCCTTCTCGACATCGCCATAGGTATCCTTGATTCTTTGAGCTAGAGAGTGATCCATGGTTTTTCCAGGATGGAAATCTTGTGGGTCAGAACCTTGCATACTCAGCCCTGTGATCTGATTGATTAGTGTCAGATCAATAGTTATATGGCAGTTTAGCCATAAATAACCACCATGGTAACAGGACAACAACAACTTGACACATGCATTCACCTCTTGTTGTCTTCCAAAGTGAGGAATCTTCATGACATTGAGTAGTGTGGACTGCTTGAGGTTCATAGTCCACAACTGGGGAATTATCTTTGAATTCTTTCCCTTTTTTCTGGGCAGGTACTTATGTGGGGTGAGCATGTTATAGACCTTACTGTCGTCGAGGTTGAAGTCTCTAAGCTTCAATGCTGTAATATTTTCTTGGTCTATGTGAACTGGGCGTATCCCCTTCGAGAGGTACGTAGTGACCAAGGTGTACTCAAATTCTCTGGGCACACTATATCAATTTATTGCACCACTTAGAGGTGGTAGATTTGTAGGTAATATGCTCAGGATCAATTTAGCATTCACAACATCAACCCTGTGCTTCGTTCAATTTTCATCTTCTAGCCGGGATGTTCTGGCTCTGCGAGCATTCAATGGAGATGATTTCACTATTCAGGTGGATGAAGCTTTGACCCCTATGGATAAACCTCTCTCTGACATGACTCTTTCAGTCATTAGGTCGAGGAGTACTTATGTCACTGATTCTTTGACTATGTTGAGCTCGTTGGACATACGCGCTCAAGATTAATTAGATAAGGGTCAAATTGACTTAGACACTGCACTAGAATAAACAACAAGAGTGCAATGATCATTGTATACAATTCACTTAGTCTGTTGGCTCATACTCTTAGTTAGAAAAAGTGTTCTCGGTGCGTGGCGCAGTGGGATAAATAGGTAACTCGACAATGGGTCTCTTGCAATGGGTATGAAGCCTTCATTAACTCTATTTGGTCCTTTATGGCATGGTCCAATGGTATGATGGAAAACCATAAATGCCTTTCTATCCATTCAAAGCATCATTTGAATGGTTATAAGGTCCCCAATGGATATATTGCTTCGCCTCGACGAAGTGCCATGTGTCATTGTTCTGATATCTCGACAAAGCTCCAATTTTGAAAATTTTCCTCCTGTGAAGTTCCCTCTAGAACCTTTTGTAACTTTTCAATCTTAGGCCTCTTCTTACTTAGATTTCTATCCTTCTTTCCAGTGAGATTCATCTCGGTATTCCTTTTTCCATTCTGATTCTTATCTTCTTTTGACATAGTCACTGTGCACTATTGAGATTCTTTCCTAGGATTCAAGGGTAATACCTCTTCTTTATCCAGGATAGGTACTTCAATCTTCTGTGGGTCTTATAATGTTCTTTTAGCTTTGACATCTAGATTTTTGGTATTAAATAGCTTCGATCTGTTCTCCTTTTCTTCGATCAAGTGTGTGATCCTTCTAGTCATGAAATCTTTTAACTCTTGTTTCTTTTTCTCCAGAAATTATTCTTCTTCCTTCTTTCTCGATTGATCTCTATCAATCCAAGGTTTTCCTAGTAACATGGTAAATGGGGCATTGTCCTCAATAAATCTAGTAATCTCAAAATATTCTTTTGTTGAAGTTCTCTTGGCATTCATAGATATCTGAGTGATCTTTCCACAGAAGTTTATCAGTTTTCCTCTGAATAACCCTATTCCTTTCAATGAAGGAGTCATACCAGGCTTCCCTAAAATCTCCCAAGTTCTTTCTGTCATAATATTCACCTTTGTTTATTCATCTAGAACATAGTTAATGTCAAAGTCTCCTATTATTGCTTCAAGGCATTCTTTTTCTTTAAAGATCTATGCTAATTCGACATGTCGGTGGTCATTCAGGGTTTCTTTTATTTGTAGCAATATTTTCTCTGATTCTTTCTGGGGTTCTACTATTTCTGGATCTACCTTAGGGTTTTCTTGATTCAGATTCATTCCTTCAATATTAGCAATCATTCTAGGGTAATCCATCACTTCATGGTCCATATCTTTACAAAAAAGACAACTAGGTCTTTTCCCAGGGCATTCCTTAGTAAGATGTCCCGATCTTCTACAACTGTAACAGAGGGTTAATCCTCTCTTTCTTTTAAATGATCCCCAACTCTTCCTGTACTGCATGCTAGGATCATAGGAGATAACCTGCAACAAATTATTTCTAGGATCCTACATCCATTTGTTAGTCCAAACATTCTTTCTATGCATAGGTATAACATATTTTTCACTATTCTTATCAGATCTATTCTTATCAGATCTATTCATATCAAGCCTTCTTTCATCTATCAGTTCCCTAGTTTTCAAGCTAGGACAAAATCTATCAAACATACCTAGATCCATACTTTAGAAACAAAAAATTCCACCAATCTTACTTTTACAGAGAAAAAATATTTCAAATCTAAAAATTTTCACTATTCTTACCTTTATCAGAGCACAGAGCTCCACATATCAAATGGAATGTTGTGCACTAGGGAAATAGATCTATGCATGGAGCTTTCACAACTTCAGGATGAATCTTTGCACAAAGTTTCTTCTTTCTCAGTTCCTAGCAATCACAGTTTCAGGTCCCGACAATGGAACCATTTGTTGGCACAGGGGCAGACCCAGGGTTCAACGCTACAAAAACGCACCAAAAAAACCCTAACTACCAGCCCTTTCGGAAACACCTGTGAAGCAGATGAAGTCTCAGCTGAGGTAGAGGTAGGGGTGGTTGCAAGACTCAGGTTTCTGCAACCTTAGCTGGGACACAAATCTATGATTATAATACTTAATAGAGCACTTAGCACCGTGAGTTCATCAATATGCCATCAATATCCACTTCGCTGATAAAACAGATCTTCCCAGCATTCACACTGATCTAATGTATTTAATCACTTAGAATAGGTCAATATATCAGATCTAGAATATCAAGCACTAAGCATATTCATATAGATCAGATCTAACATTCTCACATATCATTAGCACTAAGCATAAGTAGATCTGTCTAATCATATCAAAGCACTTAGCAAATAACACATAAATGCATCAAAACATTGCATAGAGAAGAGTAACACAATATTAACGTGGTTCATCCCCACCCTGGGGCTATGTCCACCAACTCTAATTCTTTATTATCTTCTTTAATAGGTTACATGCACAGAGCCTCAGAACCTTTCTCCGCATAGGTTACATGCACAGAGCCTAGATCCTTCTTCTTCAATAGGCTACATGCACATAGCCTAGATCCTTATTTCTCATGTTATAACACAAATCCTTCCACCGTCTATTACAACCACTTTCACTTAGCTCTGAAAGTCTCTTATAGTCATGCACAAAGCACTTACATACCACGATTGCACTTAGCATATACTTACAACTCACTAGCGGTTTCTTCTTACATCGCCTAGATCTCTATTTATACATTACAAAATAGGCCTAAGTATGGGTAAAAACCATGGGACGACATCCCATTCCCATTACATAATCCAAAAACTGAAAAAGGACCCAGAAAGGGTCTGATATCCCATGATCTTTGCTTCGTCTTGCGCTCCTCCTTCGACAGGCTGTCGAAGTCCAAAATAGGTCAGCATGACCAAGAATCTCCCAAAACTTGGTCAAGGGCCAATAGTTTGGTTAGGGTTTTTCGTAGCCTTAATGAATGTAGGATGAATTTGTAATATCAACAAGAAATACTTGGGGAAATGAAATTCCCTAGTGGCTCAAGCAGGCATTTATAACATAGATTTGATTCCACTAGGAACCACCTCAAAATCACAAAATTTCATGTTTCCCAAAGCAACAATTTTATATCTCCAATGCAACAAGTGATGACTAGTGCCTTTAATAATTAAATTAATTGATTCAAGAAAACAAAGAGCTAGAGGTACTACCTCCTTAGGGGTGTAAATCCTCTTTCTCCCAAGGTAAGTATCTCTAAGTAGGGTTTAAGCTAAGAGGGTGTATGCCCTTATACTTCTCTTAGAAAACCCTTGTTAAACCAATAAAATGTAAGCATAAAATGATGGAGACTAAGGTGGGGGTGTATTCCCTTATACTTCTGACCTATCTCTATCAAATAACATTGACTTGAATAACAAAGGATATCACAATGATAAAAAGGCTTACCAGTTCAAGGAAAAATCTAAGACAAACCACCACAATAGCTAGAAAATAGCCTTCCAAGGCTAGTGCATCACTTCCATCAACCAATAACCAAAAAAGTATCCATACACAAGAGAAAAAGAGAGAAATAGATAAAGGTAACAAAAATTTTAGTCCAGGTATCCTCTCACAATGGAGAGTTATGTGTTTTAAAATGAGATCTTATGATCTCTATTTATACAAAATGTCACTAAGATAGTTTGTCCACATAATTTTAGGATAAACCACAAGACTAGGGGTCAAAACCCCTAATATTTCCCCTTTACATGAATAATATTAAGCAATTCATCTTTAAATTCTACCTTTTGCACAAATGAAAACCCTAAGAGTGACATCACCCCTTTAGGAGGGACATTTAGGCACTTTTAGGTCCAACTTTGAGTTGGAGATGATAGGTTTGGGCCTCCAAATTAAATGTGTATCCAATCCACCCTTATTCTTTATTATCCAAGGGTTTCTTCCTTGAAAATGTGCCATTTGTATCCACCACCACCTCAATCCCCCCAAGCATGACATCATGTCTCCAAAAGATGACGTTTTTCCTCTCCTAGGAAAAATGTCTGGTATGTGAGAGCTAGGTCATGTATCTCAAGTCATATTATAGGCCTCCAAAGGTATATCTCTCTCATCCGACATGTGGTCCCTTGGAATCCAACCTATGGGATTCAATCCCCATGGAATCCCAAGCTAGGCTTGTTCCTCCAAAATTGTCCACCAACTAGGTCCTGCAAAGACAAATGAGAATTCCCTCCAAGGATCTCAAGTCAAAATATAATGATAAGTAAATAAAGTCAAAAAATGAGCCACCTAAGCATGTTAAAAAAATATTACCCTATCAAACAATTCAGTGCTCAAAGACATTATGCGACTTTCCAAGCTTGGATATGGGACGATTGACAAGGTATCCTATTGGGTATATCTTTCCCTAGGTCATGGAGTGTTTCCAGGAGATCCCTCTCTAAGCCATGTAAAGTGGATGAAGTGGTTAAGGATCAAGACTCAATGGGCATGGGGTTTATGAAATTACAAGGGGTTCTAGTGTCTCATTCATGGGTTCCTTTTTAGAGGGTGTGTGGCACCTTCATTTGCAATGCAATTTTTTCCAAGCCCATCATTTTACCATTATTTGTTTCTTTCATGTTTTAAGGATGAGTTTGTTGTACAACTGAGAGGGGGGGTGAATCACTTGCTACCGAGATTAAACAATTATGCTTATTTTAAACTCTTTGCAGAGCATTGAATGACAATCACAACAATGCAGCGAAGTAAGAAATAGAACATTTGACATCATTCACACATATGAAATATACAAAGACATATATTTCTTAAGGAAACCCATAAAGGGTAAAAACCTCTTCTTTTTTATATGATAAGTAATCTTTACATTTTGTACATTATCATACTTATGAGCACCAACTCATAATGAGTCTACAACCTCTATTTTGCAAGCTGCAACTTGATAAGAGCACCAACTCTCTATTTTCTCTAGCACCTACTAGAAGGAAGCACCAACTCCCTAGTTTCTCTAGCACCCACTAGAAGGAAGCACCAACTCACTGGTTTCTCTAGCACCCACTAGAAGGAAGTAAAAACTCCCTAAGTGTTCCAGCACCAACTTCTAGTCACATAGGCACCAACCTGTATAACAGAGAACAACAGCTCTCCCTTGCACCACCCTGCCACCCTGGTTTCTCTAGCTGCAACCAAATGGAAGCTACAACTCTCTATGTTCAAGAACCTACTTGAACCTCTGAGGACAAAAATCTTCCCTAGAACCTCCCTACCACCCTGAAATATAAATATTTTCTACTGAAACTTATTACAGTGATATAATGTTCATCAATGGCTTACCAATCTCATCACTATTCTACTACACCGCTCTACTCTCCTGTATCAGTGTCTCTTTGCCTACATCTTCTTGCACTTTCTGATCTTCTTCTCTTCTCTACAAGTGCACCCCAACCTTCTTTTACTATCTCAGCTATGCATCTTTGTTCTTTTATTCTACTGTGCTTTATGCTCTACATCTTATTTTGATTCTCTGAATTACACCTCTTCTATGTATTTCAGCTCCTGCCCATAACATCCATTTCCCCGTGTGTGATTCCTCTCTACAAAAACACTCATCTCTTCTTTGTTCGACATTCTTATAGTCTTTGTGCACCTTGTGCATACCATATGTGCAAAGCTTCTACATGCTCTTCATGTCGAGTGCTCTTCCTAATCATCATTGCAACTCTTCAGCTTCTCTGGCTGTTAAACCCGTGTGTCCATCATCACTGGGTGTTATGTTGAGATTCCTTAGCCTATCTACCAGTCGAGACTCTTTTTCTTCTCTGTCACATTCAAGCTCATCCTCTCTACTGCAGTTACAAGCTTCAATGCTCTTCCATCTGTCAATCACCTCCTGAATAATATCCATTCCACTAGAAGATGCCTTGAGACTCTTCATCTTCTCTGGCGATCACCCTGAAGTCTCTTCCAGTCCTCTAGCATAAACAATCATTCGTTTCTAGCAGTTACACTATGAACCTCCAAAAACTGTATCAGCAACTAAATTGCCAATGATCGACTAACTTTGAAGAGAAATAGTATCCCTTTGATCATATTTCTGATTAACCTTCACCGTTGGATTATAAATGATGGGTCTTGCGCTTATTTCAGCATTTCGCAATTCAACATTTCAACATTTCGACATTCCTGTGGTGAAGAGTTATCTTGACGCTTGACTCCTCCAACTCCTGGTATCCGAAACTCCACTTGATGTGCTTGTTTCAAGATTTTTAGTATTTCTAATTTCGGCACTTCGGGACTCTTGTGATGAAGAGTCTTGACTCTTGACTCCTCCAATTCCTAGTATATGAAACTCCGGTTGATGTGCCTATTTCAGGATTTTTTATGTTTCTCATTTCGGCACTTCAGGACTCCTGTGATGAAGAGTCTTGACTCTTGACTCCTCCAACTCTCGGTATCCAAAACTCTAGTTGATGTGCCTATTTCAGGATTTCGGCATTTCACATTTCGACACTTCTAAACTCCTGTGATGAAGAGTCTTCACTCTTAACTACTCCAACTCCTAGTATCTGAAACTCTGGTTGATGTGACTGTTTTGGGATTTCGGGGTTTCACATTTCACAAGTTCCTACCATGAGTTTCTTCCTTGACTCCTCCAGCTCCTGGTATCCGAAACTCTGAAATGGATTCTTTGTTTCTGATACCCAAAATGGAATTTAGCTTTTGATCTTGCCATGTGATCATCGTTGTGCTACTGGTTGTGATCTTTTCCATCAATGACAAACATGCATACTCTACACTCTGTGTGCACCTCTACACTATCTCTTTTGGTCTTCATGAGCTTGCTCTGCTGCGTCTTCCCAAAATACTTCTGGTGCCCACCTGGCATAGTATACCTATACTCAAGCCATCATCACTATTGTACTTTCCTTCAATGACAAGCTGATCAGAATCTGGACCAAGGGTCTAAAATTTGCTCAATTTTCAAAGTGCTCGGAATGCAAAAAAAAACGGTGCCATTGCGTCCGTCTCGTTCTTTTGATTCCGGCGGTATATTTACTTTCACAAACGGAGTCCGTATGGAGAAGTTATCACGATCTGTTCGCCGAGCCAAACAGGCAAAAATTTGATGTTGACTGGGCAGGCCGTATAGCTGACGTGGCAGAGGCCGTACAACTGACGTGGCTTGATGGTACGGTTCACACATGGAAGGTAACGTGGCATTTAGTGATTGGTTACATCTGAACGAATTATCTTGCGACACATGGCATCTTCTTGTGCGTATGGAAGGGTGCCACGTGGCCCAATCAAGGGCTGCCACGTGGCACCCTGGGTTTGGCCATTTGGTTTGGTTATTAAAAATTTGTGGAGGTCACGGGGTTCGACCCCCGGACCTCCCCACCATACAAGCAATTTAAAATATGTCCACCAACCACTACGCCACACTTTATTTCTTGTTGAACATATGGTTTTAAATTCATTTGAATTTACATTATGTCAAATTCGGCGGGGGTCTGGGCTGGGGCTTAGCCCCAGCCCCCGGTCACGTTGTTTTCATATGCCCATTCCTTTTATTAACGGTGCACACGTTTATTATTTTGGGTTTGCAATGTAATTACATTGCACATATATATGTGTTACATATTATATGCCATACGCGCGGGGTTTCAAATAAAAGCCCACGGTTGCATTGTTTATCGCATATAACCATATGTTCATACATTTGCGCAGATTTAAATGTCGAACCAAGTTTGTGTTACCATATATGTATTATATGGAGTGCGTGTTTATATATTGCGCGGGGTTGTAAATCAGTTGGAACCCGGTCACATTATTTGCTATGTGTAACCGTTAAATGCCACGGTTATTTGCGCGCAGGTGGATTTTATATGGATTGAACCCCCGGTTCTATTGACAACGAATACGACCATACCTTGTATAAAATGGAGCGCGGATTTAAGTTTGGGCGCGCGTTTGGTTTATTTTTTTATTTGTGGTTTTAAAACGGTTGGATTAACCCACCACTTGGCAAGTCCAGATTAAACCACAGAGCAGGTAGCCTATTTTAGCGCTGGGACATGGCCACATGGCCCCATGCGCCCAACACCTCCGTCCTCGGGGGCTATAGTCGCGCTAATCGTTCGAAAAATTGGCACCAATTGCGGTACGCACGTGTTCTAGGTTCATGCACACGAAAACTCTCAGGAGCTAGGTTCAGTCTTCCGGGGGGGCGAAATGGCGAACAGGAGACAACAAGCCAAAGGGGGAAAAATGGCAGAAGCCATAACATTTTGAGTTTTTGACCAAATCAGGTGCTGTAAAAGCCCAACTAGGGGTTTTTGGACATTCTAATTCCATTGGCACAGCTTTCACAGGCATTTGAGGACTCCTTTTGTAGGTTTTTAACCATTTAAGTTGGAGGAAGCTCCATGAAGCTTGAAGCCCTCATTGTTTGAGGCATTGCTCAGATGAGCCCATATCCATTTTCTGAGACTGAATAGTCATTCCTGACTGTTTATTATTCTCTAAACACATTGGGATAGGTTTCAGATCCATTGGAGGCATGCTACAGGTATTTTTGCTCCATTGAAGCTCAGGGAAGCTTGGAGGTCACATGTAGAAGAGGTCATTGTTGGATGAGCCATTGTCCATTTGTAGAGTTTTAACAGTCATTTTTGGGGGTTTTATGTATTCTGAATCCAATGGTACAGTCTATAAATCCATTGGAGTTAAGCAGCAGATTGTAAAGAAAATTTGACAAACTAATCCCAAAGAGCCAAGTCCATTGAAGGAGGCTCAAGGAGATGTAGCCCAGAGAGGGGTGAACTCCTTTATCATCTTGCTATTGTTGTGAGTTTGCTGTGTTATTTGCTGCATTTTATATTGCTGTACATTGGTTTATAGCACATGATTTACCTTTTAATAGTACTTTTCATCACACACAAACATTTCAAAGAAGAACCAAAACTTAACACATAAACCCTCTTGCACATTTTAACACATGAAGCAAGGTCCTGTTAAGATTTATTTTATGAGGTAGAGGGTGCTTGCATAGCATAACAAGTCAGCCTTCTATTTTCAGATCACAAGCACACCCTGCCTGTAAAACATGCCAACAATCTCCCCCTTTGGCATTGATGGCAACAAAGGCACCCAAACCTATTCTTTTCTCCCCCTTTGACATCAATGTCAAAGAAAACACGCTCCCCCTGAGCTATTGTAGTATTTTTCAGAGGTATCAGATATTCAATCAATACAAAATCCCCCTAACAGGATGGACTCTCTTAGGTGTGAGATGGGATGACACCCAGCTTCTGTCGGAGATATTCAAATGGTGTCTTGGCTAGGGTTTAGTAAAGATGTCTGCTATTTGTTCTGTGGTTGGAATGTAATGGACCTGAACAATCTGATTGGTGACCTACACTCTCAAAAAATGGTATTTTATGGGAATATGCTTGGTCTTGGAGTGGAATACATGATTCTTGGACACACTGATGGCACTAGTGTTATCACAATGAATTGGGATCGGTGCAGTGTATTTTATCTCCAAGTCTGCAAGTGTCTGAATCATCCATAATACCTAAGTGCAACATGTAGCAACAACAATGTAGTTGATAAATAAATGGAACCTTTCTTTTTACTCAACCATGCTACTAGAGAATCTCCTAAGAAGAATGAACCTCCACTCATGCTTTTCCTTTCATCCATGCAGTTAGCCAAATCAACATCTGAGTAGACTGATAATTGAAAATTCTGATTCTTAGGATACCATAGGCCATAGTTCATTGTTTCTTTCAAATATTTGAATATCCTTTTGACAACTAGCAAGTGACTCTGTTTAGGTGCAGATTGATATCTTCCTACCATTCCAACAACATGCATTATGTTTGGGCAAGGTGCTATGATTTACAACAGGTTTCCTATCATTGACCTATATGAACTTTGATCAACATCAGGTGAGTCATCATCCTTGCTTAATTTGCATCTAGTAACCATACGTGTGCCCACATGTTTAGAATCTTCCATTTGAAACCTTTTCAACATTTGTCTTAGATATTTTTCTTGAGAAATGAACATCCCTTCAGACCTCTGAGTAATTTGCATACCAAGAAAAAATGACAGTTCACCTATCATAGACATTTCAAACTCAGACTCCATGGCAGAAGCAAACCATTGTACCAATGAATCCTTATTACATCCGAAGATGATGTCATCTACATAGACCAACACGATGAGAAAATCATTATCCTCTATTTTGATATATAGATTGTTTTCAATTGTTCCTCTCTTGAACCCTTTGTCTTTGAGATATGTATCTAGTCTGTGATACTAGGCACAAGGGGCTTGTTTTAACCCATATAAATCTTTCTTCATCTTGCATACTAAGTCAAGGTTATCAAACAGTTCGAAACCCTCTAGTTGTTCCATATAGACTTCTTCATTTAAATCTCCATTTAGAAAAGATGACTTGACATCCATTTGATAGAATTTAAACCTTTTATGACAAACATAGATAAGAAATATTTTGATTGCTTCTAATCTTGCTACAAGAACAAATGTTTCATCAAAATCCAGTCCTTCTATTTGGGCATAACCTTTACAGACCAATCTTTCTTTGTTCCTAACAACTTGTCCCTGCTCATTCAACTTATTCTTAAAGATCCATTTGGAACCAATGATATTTTTACCTTCAGGTCTATGAACCATCTCCCATGTATTGTTTTTCTCAATCTGATCAAGTTCATTATTCATTTCTTTAACCCAATGGTCATCTTTACTAGCTTCATTAAAATTCTTGGGTTCCAACATGGATATGAAAGCTATATGTGATTGTGTGGTGTTTTTTATTATCTTTCTCCTGGTTTGCACACCTTTGTCTTCATTTGATTCAAAGTCTTCGTTTTCTAATTCTTGGACCTGTTTATATTCATCTTTAGTTGTGTCCTCTGTAGAAGACTCATTATTGTACACCTCTCTTGTTGGGATTCCTTCATAAACTTTTACATCAATACAGTCAACCATTTTATGCAGCCTCTTATTATAGCATCTATATCCTTTACTGTTTGTAGGATACCCTAAGAAGATACCTTCATCGGCGCTGTCATCATATTTGCCAAGGTTCTCATCATTATTCTTTATGTAACATTTACTCCCAAAGACTTTGAAGTTTTTGATTGAAGCAGGTCTCCCATACCACAGTTCATAAGGTGTCTTGTCACTTTGTGGTCTGAGGTGGGCTTTGTTAAGAACATGGACTACTGTGTGTATTGCTTATACCCAGTAGGTTTGACCAATGTTATTCTCATTCATCATTGACCTGGCCATTTGTTGCATTGTTTTGTTTTGCCTCTCAACTACTCCATTTTGTTGTGGAGTTCTTGGGATTGTGTATTCTCTCTTGATCCCATGCTTATCACAAAATTCCTTGAAATCACTTGACATAAATTCTCCTCCTCTATCTAATCTCACTTACTTTAACCTCTTGCTTGTTTGATTCTCAGTTAATGCCTTAAATTTTTTAAACTTCTCGAATGCTTCATCTTTTTCCTTGAGAAAGGCAACCCAAGTAATTCTGGAGTAATCATCAATAATTAGCATGAAGTAGTTTTCTTTCCCTATGCCTTCCTGTCTTGATGGTCCACATAAATACATATGAACTAGTTGGAGTGGTTTCTCTGTTGAAGTAGAGCTCTTGGACTTAAACTGTGTCCTGGTTATCTTTCCTACTTGGAAAGGTTTACACATAAAAACTTGGGGCCTTGATATTCTCGGAAGATCTTTTACTGCCTCAAGATTTTTGAGCATGATTAAGTGTTCAAAATTTAGATGTCCAAGTCTCCTATGCCATAACTAGCTTTCATCATGTTTTCTTAGATGACACTCTTCTCTATATTATTTCAACACATATACATTATTTTCTGTCCTTATGCCTTTGGCCACCACTTGTCCTGAGTTTAGAGACTTTATCTTGCAGTCCTTGGACATGAACATCACTTCACATCCTCTGTCACACATTTGAATTGCACTGAGCAGATTATGTTTCATCCCATCTACAAGTATAACATCTTAGGCTTTTCCTTTTCCATTACTTAAACTCACCATCCCTTTACCCTTTATTTTACCTGGAGCATCATTTCCAAAGGTTACATTTCCTGATTTGCTTTCACTTAGAGATAGAAACTTACCTTTGTATCCTGTCATATGTTTGGAGCATCCACTATATATATACCAAGGGTTCGCTTGTCTTTGAGATGAAAACACTAATCCACACTTGTCACTTTCTTTATTTTTCCAAACCTTGACATTTTCAGCAGGGGAATTCAAATCTAGTTCATAGTTCCTTAAGCAACAGTCAATAGATTTATGTCCATAGTTATGACAGATGTAACATTCTAGTTCATTGAATAAAGGATCATAACTATTGTTATGCTTAAACTATGTCCTTTTCCCATCCATTAAGTGATTTGTAGTCTGTGGTGGTTTGTTACTTAGCTGTCTCATTCTTTGTTGTGGTAGATATCTATACCTTGAATGTCTTGATTTCTCATAATTTAATTTTAAAGAACAATTTACAGCTTTATGACCAAATTTAGAACAAACGAAACAATATCCATAGAAAAAATGTTGGTACCTGGAAAAAGTCTATCTTCTTTGAGGAGGTCGATTTCTTTCATGCCGATAATTTCTCTGATCTACAAATTCAGTTCTGGTACTTTTTCTTTCATTCCTTCTTGGTGGCTGATTTTCTTTCTTTGTTTCTGTAGCGTGATTGTTGTCAATGTTTGAGGATTTGACAAACTTGATAGGTTCTTGGTTTCTTGGTTGACCACTACTTGATCCCTCTTCATAACCCAAACCTGTTTTCAGCTTTGGATTCCTTTATTGATTCAGAATGGTGGCTAATCCTTCTAAGGCTTTGATACTTGATAGATTCTGATGATACAAGGCTTGAAACCTCTCCAACTCTTTCCTAGTTTTCACTACTTCTTCTTCCAGAGATTTACATCTTGCCTTATTTTCTGATAATTGTTGTTTCAGAATGTCCTTGATTTTGTTTGCCTCTTCTAATTCCACTTTTAGCAAGGCAAAGTCTTCATTAGACTATTTACTATCTTTCTCGAACTGTATCAACAATTGTTTTTTCTTTATATTCTTAATTCTGAGTCTGTCAATCTCTTCCAATGCACTGATCAATTCTCCTTCCATATCAACCAGATCTTCTTCTTCATTAACCTCACTTCCTGTGATTTTATTATCATAGTCCTCTTTGGCCATAAGTATGAATTCATTTAGTTTATCTTCAATAGAGGAGTCATTGTCTTCATCATCTGAAGGATCATCATCATTGTTTACACAAAGACTTTTCTTCTTAAAATTATTCTCTTTAAAGAAATTTATGTGTTTGTGCTTCTCCTCATCATCACATGTCTGATCATTTCTTTTGTGAGGACATTTATTTGAAAAATGACATATCTTACCACAGTTGAAACATTTGAAAGGCAGTTTACCTTTGTATTTTCCTGATCCCTTCTTCAGTCTCTTCACAAATTTTGCTTCAATTTCATCATGCTCAAAATCCTCATTCTTGTCTGCCTTAAAGGATGCTTCTCTGGAGGTGGGTTTATCTTTAACTATTATCATTTCATATGCAACCAATGTTCCTAGAAGTTGATCAAACTCCAAGGTTTTTAGATCATTAAGTTCTTCTATGGAAGAGACCTTCGGGTTGAACCTATCTGGTAGAGATCTCAAAATTTTTTGAACTAAAGAAGGTTCCTCAATTTTTTCACCAAGTGATTTCATTTCATTTACTAGTTCTTCAACTCTCAGAAAGCATTTTCCAACAGTTTCATCTTCTTTCATATTCAATTGTTCAAACTGTACTCTGTAGGTTTGAATCTTGGCATCCTTTACCTTCTCATTACCTTCATAACTACTAATAAGTTTGTCCCACATTTCTTTGGCAGTTCCTAGGTGCATAACTTTTATGAATTCTACTTCTGCAAGCCCACACAAGATAGCATTCATAGCCTTAGTGTTGAATCTAAATTCTATCTTGTCATCCTTATTAGCTAGTACAACTAGCTTTACATAACCAATATCTACCACATCCCAGACATATGCACCTAAAGCTATTATGTAGGTTCTCATTCTAACTTTCCAGAAGGCAAAGTTTGTTCCATTGAACAGAGGAGCCTTATTGGTTGAATTTCCTTCATGGCTTGACATGTTTAATATCTAGGATCTACCCTTAGATAAAAGGGGCCGACTCTAATACCAATTTTTTTACAACTGAGAGGGGGGGTGAATCATTTGTTACCGATATTAAACAATTATGCTTATTTTAAACTCTTTGCAGAGCATTGAATGACAATCACAATAATGTAGGGAAGTAAGCAATAGAAAATTCGACATCATTCACACATATGAAATATACAAAGACAAATATTTCCTGAGGAAAACCATAAAGGGTAAAAACCTCTTCTTCTTTATATGATAAGTAATATTTACATTCTATACATTATCATACTTATGAGAACCAACTCATAATGAGGCTACAACCTCTGTTTTGCAAGCTGCAACTTGTTGAGAGCACCAACTCTCTGTTTTCTCTAGCAGGAAGCACCAAATCCCTGGTTTCTCTAGCATCCACTAGAAGGAAGCACCAACTCCCTGGTTTCTCTAGCACCCACTAGAAGGAAGCACCAACTCTCTAATTTCTATAGTACCCACTAGAAGGAAGTTACAACTCCCTAAGTGTTCCAGAACCAACTGGATGGAAGCACCAAATTCCAGTCACACAGGCACCAAACTGTATAACATAGAACAACAGTTCTCCCTTGCACCACCCTACCACCCTGGTTTCTCTGGCTGCAACCAGATGGAAGCTACAACTCCCTGTGTTCAAGAACCCACTTGAACCTCTGAGGACAACAGTCCTCCCTAGCACCTCCCTACCACCCTGAAATATAAATCTTTGGTACTAAAACTTATTGTAGTGATATAATGTTCATCAATGGCTTACTAGTCTCATCACTATTCTTCTACATTGCTTTTCTCTCCTGTATTAGTGTCTCTCTGCCTACATCTTATTATGCTTTCTGATCTTATTCTCTTCTCTACAAGTGCACCTCAACCTTCTTTTACTGTCTCAGCTATGCATCTCTATTCTTTGCTTCTGTTGTGCTTTATGCTCTCTGTCTTATTTTGATTCTCTGAATTACGTCTCTTCTGTGTATTTCAGCTCCTTCCCACAACATCCATTTTCCCATGTGTGATTCCTCTCTACAAAAACACTCATCTCTTCTTTGTTCTGCATTCTTATAGTCTCTGTGCACCTTGTGCATACCATATGTGCAATGCTTCTGCATGCTCTTCATGTTGAGTGCTCTGCCTAATCATCATTGCAACTCTTCATCTTCTATGGCTATTAAACTCATGTGTCCATCATCACTGGGTGTTATGTTGAGATTCCTTAGCCTGTCTACTAGTCGAGACTCCTCATCTTCTCTGTCATAGTCGAGCTCATCCTCTCTACTGCAGTTACAATCTTCAATGCTCTTCCATCTATCAATCACCTCTTGAACAATTTTCATTCCACTGGAAGATGCCTTGAGACTCTTCATCTTCTCTAGCGATCACCCTGAAGTCTCTTTCAGTCCTCTTGCAGAAACAATCAATCGTTTCTAATAGTTACACTGTGAATCTCCAAAAACCATATCAGCAACCGAATCACCACTGATCGATTAACTTTGAAGAGAAACATTAGCCCTTTGATCATATTCCTGATTAACCTGCACCATTGGATTATATATGATGGGTCTTGCGCTTATTTTTCCATTTCGCAATTTGACATTTCATCGTTTCGGCATTCATGTGGTGAAGATTTATCTTGACAGTTGACTACTCCAACTCCCGGTATCTGAAACTCCACTTGATGTGCCTATTTTGATATTTTCAGCGTTTCTCATTTCAGCACTTCGGGACTCCTGTGTTGAAGAGTCTTGACCCTTAACTCCTCCAACTCTTGGTATCCGAAACTCCAATTGATGTGCATGTTTTTGGATTTTCGACGTTTTGCATTTCGGCACTTCGGGACTCCTATGATGAAGAGTCTTGACTCTTGACTCCTCCAACTCCTGGTATTCGAAACTCCGGTTGATGTGCCTGTTTTGGAATTTTGGCGTTTCTCATTTCAGTACTTCGAGACTCCTGTGATGAAGATTCTCGACTCTTGACTCCTCCAACTCCCAGTATATGAAACTCCGGTTGATGTGACTGTTTTGGGATTTCAAGGTTTCGCATTTTGCAAGTTCCTTCTGTGAGTTTCTTCCTTCACTCATCCATCTCCCGGTATCTGAAACTCTGAAATGGAGTCTTTGTTTCTGATACCCAAAATGGAATTTAGCTTCTGATATTTCCATGCAATCATCTTTGTGTTGTTGGTCGTAATCTTTGCCATCAATGAAAAACACGCATACTCTACACTCTGCGTGCACCTCTTCACTATCTCTTCTGGTCTTTATGAGCTTGCTCTACTGCGTCTTCCCAAAATAATTCTGGTGCCCACCTGGCACATTATACCTATACTCAAGCCATCATTGTTGATGTACTTGCCTTGAATGACAAGCATACACTTCCTGTAAAACATGCCAACAGAGTTGAAGGCCACTATCCTGGCATGGTGTCCAGATAAATGATAGTGTCACTCACAAATACTTTTGTGGAAATGAGAAGGTTGTATCATGATGAGACCCCTTTTCTCTCAACTATGCAACTGAGAGCCACTACCCTGGCTTGGTGTCCATATGATGGTAGTGTCATACCACTAGATATCCATGACCATGATAGGTCAAATCGTGATGAGGCCACCTGTCCTCCAACTAAACCCCTAATCATTCTATCATTTATTCTTATGGGTCCCCCTTTTCTTATAGATAAGTGTTTCATTTATTTCTTGGTGGATCCATGGGGAAAGCATATGGAAGGTTTATATATAATATTTTATCTTTTTAACCAACAAAAATACCTCTGGGACTTCATCCCCTTCTTCCCATAGAAAGAGGGACAACCCCTTCTTGGGTCAATACACCCTAAAATCCCAAGAGACAAGGAAATGGGGGCTTTAAGTGATGGAAATTGGTAAGTATGGTTGGGAACTGTATGATGGATCTTCAAGGGAGTTCCTAGTAGAAAACCAATTCCCGAGGAAGACCACTTACTAGGGCACAATGTCAACCACCAAGGTGAAAAAGTGAAAAAGGCATAATGTTCCCAAAGACTTCCCCAAGATGATTGTAGTCAACCCCCATGTTCCCAATAAATTTGGGATGTGACTACTCACACCCACCCTCTTACATGTATTCAATGATTGGCTTTGGGGAACACTCAATTAGAAATTAGAAGGTTCATATACAAATAGCCATTTTAGGAAAAATAGGTTGAATTAATATACATGGGTAATTCCACCTTGGATCCCTCTTGGACATGCTCCTACACCCTCCCCTCCCTTTTGGATTAATTCATCTCCCATCTCTTTCCATGTCCCATTAGCAGCTAGCATCACATTTTATTATTAAAACATTGAAATACAATTCACATATTACATTTCTTTGGTTGTAGCCACACATTATATCTACATAAACATTAATTAAACTAGGGATTATAATGGGGATGTTATAATATTCCTTTCAATTGGTGTAGGATATCAAAATCCCCTCTGAGCAGCTCCATGATATCTTGTCCCAAAAAGACTCTGTTTAACCTATCAAACTACTTATCATCATTTCTTTTATGCTCTAGCATCTCTACATACCTTTGTTGAGAGTGGATATCACCATTCCCCTCCCAAGGGGGAGGTAGTCCCAAAATGATGATATCTTTGAAGACTGTCTTGAATGAAGATACATCATGTGCCATTTCCTCCATTCTATTTTCAACATTCTGTAACTGGCTCCTCTTTGTGAGAAATTTCTTGGCATCGATGATGATGTTGGTCCTATATTTAACATTAAAATCTAGAACCTGCTCTTTGGTTCTCCCATTTAGTAATTTGATAATATCATTAGAAAGGTCATGCTTATTCTCCACTCTAGTACTTACCCAAACTATGAAGTTTCTAGATAATTTTATCAGCTCCAATTCATCTCCTATCAGAGAGAAGTGTGTTGAATTGTCATTTATTAGGCTATCTATTTGTTCGTAGATTTCATGTTTAGTTTCATTCAATGTGTTGGAGTTACTTCACACACACCTATGATTTATTTTTCCTAAGGTTTTTCCTTGTTTATTAGTCATAATTAGTCATTATCCAGTCTCCTGTATTTTAGGGGAGAATATTTCATCTGGAGAACATTCTCTTTCAGTTGACACTTCAGTTTGACTAGTTGAGTTGAGTTTAGATGTTGTATTGGTTTTGTCACCATGAAACATTTGTATCATCACCATTATAATTAGAAATTGCCTTGGTATCATCACCAGACTGGTGCATTACCCTTGATTCCTTGAGTTAACTCCTCACTACTCTTTGTTCAGTCAGTTAACTGAAGACTATTTGACTAGTTAACTCAACTAGGTGGTAGTTCACTCTTGTAACTACCTGAGAGACTAGACTAGGTGGCAGTTCACTACCATAACTACTAGTCTGTGTCCATATCACTCTATACCACCACTATGGTGCATTGTTTCTCCTACAGTGCTCACTCATTGAGTTATACAGAGTATATAATGTGTAAATTATTCATTATTCATAAAGGTTAATGTGAATTATTTCATTCTTTCTCTCCTTCTTCTTCTTTCTCCAATTCTCTCTGCAAATGTGTGTATTATTGTTTAGCTAGATATATTCTGTGCAAGTTCAACACATTTACACAATGTTATATTTCCTGTAGCTCTTCTTTGTAGCCTCTCTATATCCTTCAAGGCTTTATCTCTATCCATGTTTAATTTGGACAAGAGTACTTCTCTTCTTTTTTATTTCTCTTCCAATTCCACAATATTAGAACTCTTATTTCTCAAGTGTGTGTTCAGGGAGCCTAACTCTCTTTCCTTCACACTGAGGTCAACCATTAATTTATCCAATCCTTCTATTGGGTCTATGATTTCAGTTTCTTCTCTCAACTGCTCTGGCACTTTGGTGGAGTAACTCTGTTGATTCTTTAGCAATTCATTTTCTATTTTTAATACCTCAACTTCCATTTATAACTTCATATTCTCTTCATCTCTCTCCTTGAATTGAAGGAACAATTGTTCATTTTCTTCGAAACTAGCCTATAACTCTGGTGTTTGAACATGTTGATCTGCAAACATGTTCAACCTCGTCTTCAATGCTTTGATATCTGTGTCTTTTTGTTTTATTAGATCTTCAAACACTTTTTGATGTTTAGGATAATGGAAGATATCTGCCCAAATCCATTATCTTCCTTTCCAAATCGGCCACTATAGTTTTATATGATCTTTAGAAGCTATATTTTCTTGCCTCAACTTCTTGTATATTTTTAAGTGCAATTTCCTTCATATCCTTCTCACTCACACATGATTGCAACACTCCTTGATAAAACATCTCACTCATTTGTTGATTAAAATTGACTAAGTCAGGAGATTTGATACCCTTTGTCTTAAACTTGATTTGATTCAATTTTTGGTCTACTGGAGAAAGTGGCTTCTATACCTTTTCCTCTAGAAAATACTTATTTAAGATGCCTTTATGATGATCTTCTTCTATTAGCAACCTGGTTGGTGGAGATTCTTATCCTTCTACTGAGGAATACAACTCTCTCCAGGAATCTTTTTTGTATGTATTTATATCCTTGTAGTGGGAGAAAATAGTGGTTGTGGCTTCTTTGATATTCCCTCATTGGTGGTTTCTTGTTGGAGTTATCTTACTGAAAAGAGAGATAATGTAAAATTATCAATAGTAATGGGTGGACCCTCGGGTTCTATCTCTCCCTGAGTTATCTTTAATATTCCTTTCTCTTTACTTAGGAAGTTTGCAAAGCTTTCTTACTCTTCCTCTTCATCATCCTCTAGGTCAACTACTTTGAGTTTCTTTCTCTGATGTTGGTTTGTCACCGAATCTAGTAGAGGACTTGACAATTGGCACTTTTTGAATTTAACATGTGGGATTGAGATATATTGAGAGAATAAAACTAACAAGTCAGGAGTTTATTTTTCTAATATTTCTCTAACTTCTTCCCAGGATTCTATATTTGTTTCATTCTCTATTTCTCCCCTTAGATCATGTTTATAAGTGGGCCTCCTAATAACGGTTATTCCATGAGAATCATATACCCATTATAATGGATAATGGAAGATATCTGCCTATCATGAAAATCTTGACCTTTGTGGTGGTGAGAAGGGTCTTCATTTGTGAAAGTGGACACTATTGGTCATGTAGTCTCTCGACACTCCATATATGCAACTTGAGGGCCTTGAGACATTATCTCCTTACAAAATGGGGATAACACTAACAAAATCAATTGTATTTACAACTAACTAATTTCCTATAGCTTTCAACTATGAATTTACTACCAGATTTAGCTATTGTTTATAACCATAACACATATGCTTCTACAACATGCTAAATAAACACATGAATGTAGTAAATAGTTCATTACAATAGAATATAAATCATTCTCAATTACAAAGATCATGTAGAGCAATTTAACTTATAAATACATGACAAGAAATAGATATACACTTATCTTTTAACAATGGTTGTGCAACCAGTTTATTGGGAAGAACATTCCACCCAACCATAGAATAAATGTTCCAAATCTCAATAGCAAGTCTCCCTCGAGTTGAGGTTATTAATCCACAAAAGAGGGTGGTCTCTCACTGTCCACTGACAACTCATAAAACTCACAACCCAATGGTATTCTCATACAACTATATTGATTTTCCACCATCTTTCTTTGTATTGACCTATCGAAACCAAGGAATATACCCATTCAATAATCTCATTACCTCAACCATCCTATTCATTTATCAGGGTCTCTTTGGCACATGTATCTAGGAATCTATTAGCTAGGAACTCAAGGGAACTTGTTTCTAGGAAAACTACCAACAAACCAAAAAAAACACTTATTATTTTAGTGCAACCCACTCAACAGTTCACTCTTCAAGCTTGACAACCTTTCTCTTCAATATTCAGCTCCAAAATGCTCCAAATATGCTCTAGCATGCTCTAGAATTCACCCTCCCTAGCTGCACCATCTCCAAGCTCTCTTTCTCTTCTTTACTCACTTCTCATGCACCAAACACCTATTAACTAAAACTGTTGTCCCAACCCACCCAAAATTTCTCTCTTTGTCTTGAATTTCTTGACTCAAAAACTTCCTCAAGCTAATTGTAGTCAACCCCCATGTTCCCAATAAATTTGGGATGTGACTACTCACACCCACCCTCTTACATGTATTCAATGATTGGATTTGGGGAACACTCAATTAGAAATTAGAAGGTTCATATACAAATAACAATTTTAGGAAAAATGGGTTGAATTAATACACATGGGTAATTCCCCCTTGGACCCCTCTTGGCAATGTTCCTAGACCCTCCTGTCCCTTGTGGATTAATTCATATCCCATCTCTTTCCATGTCCCCTTGCAAGTTGGCATCACATTTTATTATTAAAACATTGAAATACAATTCACATATTATATTTGTTTGGTTGTAGCCACACATTATATCTACATAAACATTAATTAAACTAGTGATGTTATAATATTCCTTTCAATTGGTGTAGGATCTTGAAATCTCCTGGAAGCATCTCCATGATATCTTGTCCCAAAACAATCTGGTTAACCTATCAAATTGCTTATCATCATTTATTTTATGCTCCATCATATCTACATACCTTTGTTGAGAGTGTCTATCTCCATTCCTCTCCCAAGGGGGAGGTAGTCCCAAAATGATGATCTCTTTGAATATTGTCTTGAATGAAGATACATCATCTTCCATTTCCTCCATTTTATTTTCGACATTCTGCAACTAACTCCTATTTGTGAGAAATGTCTTGGCATTGATGATGATGTTGGTCCTATATTTAACATTCAAATATAGAACCTGCTCTTTGGTTCTCCCACTTAGAAATTTGATAATATCATTGGAAATTTCATGCTTATCTTCCACTCCAGTATTTACCCAAACTATGACTTCTATGGATAATTTTATCAACTCCAACTCATATCATATCAGAGAGAAGTGTGTCGGATTATCATTTATTAAGCTATCTATTTGTTCCTAGATTTCATGTTTAGTTTCCTCCAATGTTAGCTCCCTATAGCTTTTCTTTGTAGCCTCTCTATATCCTTCAAGGATTCATCTCTATCCATGTTTAGTTTGGACAAGAGTAATTATCTTCTTTTTTCTTTCTCTTCCAATTCCACAATCTTAGAACTCTTATTTCTCAATTGTGTGTTCAGGGAGCCTAACTCTCTTTCCTTCACACTAAGATCAACCGTTAATTTATTCAATCCTTTTTTTGGGTCTATGATTTCAGCTGCTTCTCTCACCTGCTATGGCACTTTGGTTGAGTAACTTTGTTGATTCTTTAGCAATTCATTTTCTATTTGTAATACCTCAACTTCCCTTCATAGCTTCATATTCTCTTCATATTTCTCCTTCAATTGAAGGAACAATTGTTCATTTTATTGGAAACTAGCCTATAACTCAGGTGTTTGAACATGTTGATCTGTAGACATGTTCAACCTCATCTTCAATGATTTTATATCTGTGTCTTTTTTTTATTAGATCTATCCATTATCCTCCTTTCCAAATAGGCCACTCTAGTTTTATATGATTTTTAGAAGCTATATTTTCTTTCCTCAATTGTTTGTATATTTTAAGTTCAATTTCCTTCATCTCCTTCTCACTCACATATGATTGCAACACTCATTGATAAAACATATCACTCATTTGTTGATGAAAATCAACTAAGTCATGAGATTTGATACGCTTTGTCTTAAACTTGATCTGATTCATTTTTTAGTCTACTAGAGAAAGTGGCTTCTATACCTTTTCCTCTAGAAAATCCTTATTTAAGGTGCCTTCCTAATTATCTTCTTCTATTAGCAACTTGGTTGGTGGAGCTTCTTCTCCTTCTACCAATGAATACAAATCTCTCTAGGAATCTTTGTTGTATGTATTTATATCCTTGTAGTGGGAAAAAACAGTGGGTGTGGCTTGTTTGATATTCCCTCGCTAGTGGTTTCTTGTTGGAGTGATCCTACTAAAAATAGAGATAATGTAAAATGATCAACAATAATGGGTAGACTCCCAGGTTCTATCTCTCCCTGCGTTATCTTTAATATTCATTTCTCTTTACTTAGGAAGTTTGCAAACCTTTCTTCCTCTTCCTCTTCATCCTCCTCTAGGTCAACTACTTTGAGTTTCGTATTTTGATGTTGGTCTATCACTGAATCTGGTAGAGGACTTGACAATGGGAAATTTAGGACTTTAACAGGTGGGATTGAGCTATCTCGAGAGAATAAAATTAATGAGTCAGGAGATTTTTTCCTAAGATTTCTCTAACTTCTTCCCAGGATTCTAGATTTGTTTCCTTATCTATTTCTCTCCTTGGATCATGTTTATAAGTGGGCCTCTCAGCAACTGTTATTCCATGAGGATCATATACCCATTTTTCTTCGTTTTCAAAATAAAATAAGCTCAGTAATTCTTCATCCTTGGAAAAAATTATCCTTTCTTGCACCAGGAAGGGATCGACTCCTTATGGTAATGTAAAAGTGATAGCTTTCCTATGTTGGCCAAATAGGAAATGATTAGCTAAAAACCTCTTTCTAATATATTCTAGATCAATCATCCCGAGTGTGAGGAAAGTTGGAAGTCTAAAAGGTTACTGTGAGAAACCATAAACTCTTATGACAATATAAGTTTGGGCCAGGTACCAATTTGTGGTCCTAGTATCTTTAGTTAATTGTAGCAAGCCCTTCATTTCTAGGAAAAATATTGTAGGAGGTGAACCATGAATAAGAGTATATAAGGCATTCATTGTAATATGCCAGATATAAAATGTATGCAAAACATAAATAAAATGCTAGTAATGGCAGAATAACAACAATATAACCAGAACATTCACCACAATAACACTGAAATGATATAAGAATAACAACAGAAATAACACTTTGAATATGAAAGAAATGTTCACGGGACTCTTCAAGGGGGCAACCTCCAATTGAGTAGAGCTCTATTACAATAATATCCAAACTAGGGTTCTCATACCCTCGACTCCTATTTATACTAAAAAGAAGCATCTAGAGGAAGATCTTTCTAGAAGCGGAAGCTTCTATTAGGTCTTCTTACATCCGCGTTATTCTATTTTATTTAAAATGCCTTATTAATATTGACCTTTGTTACATCCGAATATATTGTTCCAACTATGTGAAATTTAGGACCCTAACATGTCCGCCCTCTTAAAAACAACCTTGTCCTTAAGGCTTGAGATGAAGAAATGTTTGCAGAATGGTAGTTGGTTCCCAAGTGGCATCTGCTGGAGTTGTATCTTTCTACTGGACTAGCACTTCCTTGATGGTTCTCTGACATAGGCGATGCTCACGTTGGTCCAAAATGGCTTCTGGTTGTAGTCAAATGGATCCTTCTTCAGCTAACTCTGGAAGGTTGGTTTGAATTTGGCACTTAGTTCCAATCACCTTCTTTAAGAATGAAACATGAAAAACAGGATGTAGCTTCAAATGGCTAGGCAAAGCTAACTAATAGGTGACTTGTCCCACATGCTTGAGCATGGTATAAGGACCATAAAATTTGGGCACTAGCTTCTGAAAATGATCAACCTTCAGGGAAATTTTCTTGTAAGGTTGCAGTCGAAGAAACACTTGATTCCCTTCTGCAAATTGACGTTCAGAGTGACCTTGATCTGCATGTTTCTTCATGCAATTCTGTGCCATGACCAAATTCTTTTTGAGGGTATGGAGAATGGCCTCTCAAGATATAAGTGTTAGGTCAACCACCTGGACCTTCAAGGAACCCAATAAGTATGAGAGAACTGAAGGTGGCTTCTATCCATATACTGCTTCAAAAGGATTCATGCGTGTAGCTATATGGTAGGAAGTGTTGCAACACCATTCAACTAGGGGTAGCCATTGAGCCCACTGATTTTGATTTTCTGAGGAAAAACACCTCAAATATGTTTCCAAACACTTGTTGACAACTTCCATCTGGCCATCAGTTTGGGGATGATAAGCTGTGATGAGATGCAATTATGTGCCTTGTATCTTGAACAATTCTTGCCAAAAATTTCTTATGAAAGTTGGGTCACGATAAAAAACAATAGAGTGCAGCATGCCATGAATCTTGAAGACCTAATCCATGAATATTTGAGCCACCATGGATGTTGTAAATGAGTGTTGAAGGGCACAAAAATGAGTGTACTTGGAAAGGTGATCAACAACCACCATGATGATGGATTTATTTCCCGATTTGGGTAAGCCGATAATAAAATCCATAGAGATATCCTTCCAAATAGTAGGTGGAATCGACAACGGTGTTAATATGACCAGTGATTTGACTGTTTCTCCTTCACATGTCACATTCAACATCAAAATTACAAATGTCTTGTTTCATACAATCCTAGAAAAAGGAACGTTTGAACCTGTCATAGGTTTTGGTAACCTGGAGTGCCCTGTTGTGGGTGTAGCATGAAGCTTAGAAAGTACCATGGATTTAACCTTTGATTGTTTAATTAAATACAAATAACATTTGTATCGAAGTTACTCATGGAGCCAAAAGTACCCTGGGGAAGCTGGAGAATTGGACTGCAATTGTTGGATCAATTGCGAACTTTTGGGGTCTTGTAGCCATTCCTAGTGAACGGCTTGGAGCCAATCTGGTATAATGAATGAAAGAGAAAAAATGGATCCTTCATCTTCATATTTTCGAGAAAGTGCATCCACAACCACATTGTCTTTGCCTTTCTTATAAATGATCTCATAATCATATCCAAAGAGTTTAGTCACCCATTTTTGTTGTTCTGGGGAGGAAATGCATTGTTCTAGAAAATACTTGAGGCTTTGATGGTCTGTCTTAATTTGGAACCTTTGCCCCAATAGATAAGGATTCCATAGATCCACGGCATGCATAATAGCCAACATTTCATTTTCATAGATGGATTTGCCCAGATTTATTTCAGATAGTTGCTTACTGGTAAAGGCCAAAGGTCCACCCTCTTGCATAAGGAAAACACCAATTCCTTTCCTTGTGTAATATACCATATATAAAAAGTATGCAGAACATAAATAAAATGCTAGAAATGGCATAATAACAGTAATATAACCAACATAATATCCACAATAACATAGAAATGATATAAGAACAACAACATAAATAACACTTTGATTCAAAAATCAATGTTCACGGGCCTCTTTGAGGTGGCAACCTCTAGTCGAGCAACGCTCTGTTACAATAATCTCCAAGCTAGGGTTTTCATACCCTTGACCCTTATTTATACTAAATATGTCTATCAAGAGAAGCATCTAGATGAAGATCTTTCTATAAGAAAAAGCTTCTATTAGGTCTTCTTACATTTGCCTTATTCTATTTTATTGAAAGGCCTTATTAATATTGACCTTTATTACATCCAAATATATTTCTCTACCTATGTGCGCGTTAGGACCCTAACATGTCCAACCCCCTTAAAAACAACCTTGTCCTTAAGGCTTGAGATGTAGAAATTGCTGCAGAATCATAGCTGGTTCTCAAGTGGCATCTGTCGGCGTTGTATGTTTCCACTGGACTAGCACTTCCTTGATGGTTCTCTGATGTAGGCGATGCTCATGCTGGTCCAAAAATACTTCTGGCTATAGCCAAATGGATCCTTCTTTAGCTAACTCGGGAAGGTTAGTTTGAATATGGCACCTAGTTCCAATCACCTTCTTTAAGCATGAAACATGAAAAACAAGATGTATCTTTGAATGACTGGGTAGAGCTAACTGATAGGCAACTTGTCCCACATGCTTGAGAACTGTATAAGGACCATAAAATTTGGGCGCTAGCTTCTGACAATGCTTGTCCTTGAGGGAAGTTTGCTTGTATGGTTGCAGTCGTAGAAACACCTGATCCCCTTCTGCAAATTGACATTCAGAGCGACCTTGATATACTTGTTGCTTCATGTGATTCTATGCCATGACCAAGTTCTCTTTGAGTGTACGAAGAATATCCTCTCGAATTGTAAGTGTTTGGTCAGCCGCCTGGACCTTCGAGGTACCTGGTATGTATGAGAGAATTGAAGGTGGATTTTTTCCATATACTGCTTCAAAAGGAGTCATGCGTGTAGCTGTATGGTAGGAAGTGTTGTACCACCATTCAGCTAGGGGTAATCATTGAGCCCACTGATTTTTCTTTTCAGAGGAAAAACACCTCATATATGTTTCCAAACATTCGTTGACAACTTCCATTTGACCATCAGTCTAGGGATGATAAGTTGTGCTAAGATGCAATTGGGTGCCCTGTAGCTTGAACAATTCTTGCCAAAAATTTCTTGTGAAAGTTGGGTCACGATAAAAAACAATAGAGTGTGGCATGCCATGAAGCCTGAAGACCTGGTCCATGAAAATTTGTGCCACCGTGGATGCAGTAAATGGGTGTTGAAGAGCATAGAAATGAGCATACTTGGAAAGGCGATCCACAACCACCATTATGACTGATTTATTTCTTGATTTGGGTAAGACGATAATAAATTCCATAGAGATATCCTTCTAAATAGCAGGTGGAATTGGAAGCGGTTGTAGTGTGCCCAGAGATTTGACTATTTCTCCCTTGTTGCATTGACACACTTCACATTCAATGACAAAATTATGGATTTCCTATTTCATACCATCCCAGAAAAAGGAACGTTTGACCCTGTCATAGGTTTTGGTGAACCTGGAGTGCCTTGCTGTGGGTGTAGCATGAAGTTCAGAAAGTACCGTGGATTTAAGCTTTGATTGTTTACTTAAATACAAACGGATTTTTTATCGAAGCTCATCCTGGAGACAAGAGTACTCTGGCGGAGTTGGAGCATTGGTCTAAAATTGCTGGATCAGATGTGAACTTTTTGGATCTTGTAGACATTCCTGGAAAACAACTTGGATCCAATCTAGTACAATGAAGGAAAGAGAAAAAAGGGATCCTTCTTCTTCATATTTCTGGGACAGTGCATCCACCACCACATTATCTTTGCCCTTATTGTAAATGATCTCATAATCATATCCAAAGAGCTTAGTCACCCATTTTTGTTTCTCCGGGGAGGAAATGCGTTGTTCCAGAAAGTACTTGAGGCTTTGATGGTCTGTCTTAATTTGGAAACGTTGCCCCAAGAGATAAGGGTGCCACAGATCAACAACATGTAGAATAGCCAAAATTTCCTTTTGATAGATGGTTCTTCCCAGATTCCTTTTATATAGTTTCTTGCTAGTGAAAGCTAAAGGTAAACCCTCTTGCATAAGGAAAACACCGATTCCTTTCCCCGAGGCATCACATTCCAACACAAAGGTCTTTGTGAAATCAGGAAGGGCTAGAACCGAAGTGGTGCACATGGCCATCTTCAAGGTTTGAAAATATTGAGAAGTGGCTGGAGTCCAAGTGAAAGAGTTCTTTTTTATGAGAGCAGTGAGATGTGCTGCAATATTTCCATAATTCTTAACAAACTTGTGATAATACCATGTTAAGCCCAGAAATCTACGCAAGATTTTGGTGAGGCCATTCTTTCATAGCTTCAATCCTTTTTGGATCCACCCTGACACCATCCTTGCCAACCAGATGACCCAAGTATTCTACTTCTGAGGCACCAAAAGAACATTTATACTATTTAGGAAAATTTGGTGCTGAGAGAGTAGATGGAGAACTCAATCCACATGAGTAAGATGGTCTGTCCAAATTTTTCTATAGATTAGGATATCATCAAAGAAAACTAAGACAAAATGATGGAGAAAGGGACGGAAGACATGATTCATGAGGCTTTCGAAGATGGAGGGGGCATTACACAAGCCAAAGGGCATGACCAAAAACTCATAGTGGACCTCATGAGTTCGAAAGGTCGTCTTGGGAATGCCTGCCTCTTTCATACATATCTAGTGATAGCCCGAGTGAAGATCAAGTTTAGTAAAGAATTGGGCGCCACTCAATTCATCCAGGAGGTCATCAATGACAGGAATGGGAAATTTGTCTTTAATGGTTAGTTTGTTGAAGGCACGAAGGTTAGGACACATTCTCCAAGAACCTTATTTCATTAGGACCATGACTATAGGAGAAGAGTAAGGGCTCATACTAGGGCGGATAACACCTGCATTAAGGAGTTCCTGGACCATTTTCTCAATTCCATTTTTTTGTGAAAAGGGGTGAAGATACAAACAGATATTGGGAGGAAGGCTTCCAGGTACAAGGGGAATGGAATGATCATGAACACCACAGGAAGGAGGGAGTCCTTGGGGAGTGGAAAATACCATTTGATGTTTAGAAAGGAGGGCTTGGAGGTCTTGCGGCACCAGGGGTGTCTCTATTTCTTGTATGGCATGGAGTTGGGAAATGACACCAGAATGACCTTTTTTGAGCATCTTTTCCATGCGATGGGAACTAATGACCTCAAGTGAACCAACAATGATGCCTTGGAATTTATATTAGTGGCCTTCTTGGTCGAATTGCATGGTTAGTTCATTAAAATCCATGAGAATGGGACCCAAAGTCCTTAGCCAGTCTGCCCCCAACACAATGTCACAACCACCCATGTTGATAGCAAACATATGGGATTTTAGGTGGTAGTCACCAATTCGGAGACGAAAATTTTCACAGCGCCCTCCACATTTCATTGAAACACCATTGGCAATCATGATTTGGAAATTTTTGACAGGATGGATGTAGCAATGAGTTTCCTGGGCAATGCAACGATGAATAAAATTATGGGTGCTTCCACTATCAATTAGAATGATGACCTTTCAATGCTTGATGTAATCAATTAACTTGAGGTTTTGGGGAGTGGAGAAGTCAGTGAGAGCATTGAGGGAAATGACAGGTTCCACTTCGGGAGGGTTTGAGGGAGGGGTTATGTCAGTGATTTCAGGTGACTCAGACACAAGGGGAGTTTCAACATCCTCTTCTAAAATATCCTCAGAGATGGCCATAAAAATATTTTGTTCCTTACACTTGTGGCCCGGGAAATATTTTTCATGACAATTATAACAAAGGCCTTTGAGTTGGCATTCATCCATTTCATCCCTTGTCAATTTTTGGATCTTTAATGGGGTAGAGGGAGTAGTGGGATTTACGGGTTTAGGGCGAGGGATAAAGGAGGGTTTTCAGTTTTTAGAGGATACAACCTGTTGTTCTTCTTTATCTCTTTTAGTATCCTCCACCCAACTTGAGGGTTGAGCCATGAGGACATGGGCCTGAATCTCCTCCTTGAGGCCATTGATAAAACACTCTCAAAAGAAAGCATCAGTCATGCCCTCTATTCCAAAATCCATGTGCTCAAAGGTAGCTATGAAGTCTTCTATTGTTCCTGATTGTTTCAACTTTGTCAAATGCTCCAAATGGTTGGTGTCAATGTCAAAGCATTCATAAATCTCAGTCACAAATTGGGTCCAAGCAATATACCCTTGACGAGAAGTTTTTCTCCATTGCCACCATTGCTAACGTTCTTGATCTAGATGGAGAACACCATACCGGAGTTTGGCCAAGTCATCTATAATTCCATATAAAGAGAAATAATGTTCCATTTAGGTTACCCAACCAGTGGGGTCCGAGCCATCAAATTTGGTCACATCCACTCACAGAAGGCGTAGGTCACATTGAAAGTGATGGCGCTGAAAGGTATGGAAATGGGAAGAATGTTCACCTTTAGTATTTGGAGGTGCATCAGAGAAAGGGTCATCTGTAGGGATCTTTAGTTTGGTGTAGAGTGATGAAAATATATATTCAAGCTGGGTGGTTAGTTCTTGTTTGACTTCCTCCATTGAGGACTGCATGGTTGTATTTATAGTTGTATTGATGGATGTATCGATGGAGGCAACAATGACACTGATTTGTTTCACTTCTTTTTGGGTCTCGAGGAAACTATATTGCAAGGTATTGAAGTGAGCTTCCAGGTCTTGGCTACGGGTATGGGCCATGAGGATGGGTGAACTGAAAAGGGGCGGGCGGGGTCAAAATTTTTGCCGAAAAATGATATGGATGAATGTGATAAGGGAAAAGAGATGAATCCAATGGAATAGGTCTCAAATAATGGTGAAAAATTTACACCTACAGAGTTATACTCCAGTCTGAAAAATACTGCAGCGATGAAATCCCCAAATGATTAACCAGTAAGAAAAGTGTAGTGATTTGACAACCCGAACACAGTTGCGCGACAACAAATCTTGTCTATTTTAATTTGTTTATGTTTCTGTCCCCCAAGGGTTAGATATTCAAGGGTTCTATAGACAAGGGTTTTCCCTGTGCTATAGCTCTTTGATATACATGCGGGGTCCAACAATAGTACTCGGCTCAATATCTTAGGGAACTAACTAAGGAGGATAGACCGTACCCTTAGCCGTACTACCCGACTACCCAGGTACTAGAGAGTATCTTCCCGAGTGCTATTCTCGGTGGCACTATAGTAGTCAGGCGGCTGATCAGTTTATCTAAAGAGGGATTCAGGAAATCTAGGCCGATCCATACACAGGTGATGTCTGATGCGCTACCACTTGAAGGGGTACCAACAAGGGTTACAAGGGTGGCCAATAGATGTGCGCTTAATAACCACTTGTATTTCTTACATGTATGAATCCCTCAACTATGGGTTATGCACGTAATGATAGATCTTTGTGGCTTAAAGACACCGAAATACGTCTCTACCTTGAAAAAAAAATCCCACAATTTTTGCCAAGGAAAGTGCTCTGATACCACTTGTAATATACCATATATAAAAAGTATACAGAATAGAAATAAAATGCTAGAAATGGTAGAATAACAGTAATATAACTAGCATAATCTCCACAATAACACAAAAATGATATAATAACAACAACATAAATATCACTTTGATTCAGAAAGCAATGTTCATGGGCCTCTTCAAGGGGGCAACCTCCAGTCGAGCAATGCTCTGTTACAATAATCTCCAAGCTAGGGTTTTCATACCCTCGACCCTTATTTATACTAAATATGTCTATCAAGAGAAACATCTAGAGGAAGATCCTTCTAGAAGAGGAAGCTTCTATTAGGTCTTCTTACATCCACCTTATTCTATTTTATTGAAAGGCCTTATTAATATTGACCTTTATTACATCCGAATATATTACTCTACCTATGTGTGGGCTAGGACCCTAAAACCCCGAGGCATCACATTCCAACACAAAGGTCTTTGTGAAATTGGGAAGGGCGAAGACTGGAGTGGTGCACATGGCCATCTTCAAGGTTTTAAAAGCTCGAGCAGTAGCTGGAGTCCAAGTGAAAGATTTCTTTTTGAGGAGAGTAGTGAGAGGTGCTGCAATCTTCCCATAATTCTTAACAAACTTGTGATAGTACCCTGTTAATCCTAGAAATCCATGCAATCTCTTAAGATTCTTTGGGTGAGTCCAGTCTTGCATAGCTTTAATATTTTTAGGATCCACCTTGGCGCCATTGTTTCCAACTAGATGACCCAAGTATTCTACTTCTGAGGCGCCAAAAGCACATTTAGACTGTTTCAGGAAAAGTTGGTGCTAAGAGAGTAGATGGAGAACTTGATCCACATGAGCAAGATGGTCTATCCAGGTTTTGATATATATGAGGATATCATCAAAGAAAACTAAGACAAAATGGTGGAGAAAAGGACGGAAGACATGATTTATGAGGCTTTGGAAGGTGGAGGGGGCATTACACAAGCCAAAGAGCATGACCAAAAACTCATAGTGGCCCTCATGAGTTTCAAAGATAGTCTTGGGAATATCTTCCTCTTTCATACGTATCTGGTGGTAGCTCGAACGAAGATCCAGTTTAGTGAAGAATTGGGTGCCACTCAATTCATCCAGGAGGTCATCAATGATAGGAATGGGGAATTTGTCTTTGATGGTAAGTTTGTTGAGGGCATGAAAGTCAAGACACATTCACCAAGAATGTTAAGCCCTAATGTTAGCTCATTACCCCTTAATTGGGGCATATTAGATTAGTAATGCTATTTTATTTATGTCGGCTTTAGGCCATTAGTTGTAATTTAGATTAGTAATGTTATTTTAATTATG
>ML819274.1:106797-128205 GCA_009831015.1 Picea engelmannii
CGATACAGATGGATATTGGGAGGAAGGATTCCTGGTACAAGGGGAATGGAATGATCATGAACACCACAGGAAGGAGGGAGGCCTTGGGGAGTGGAAAATACCAATTGATGTTTAGAAAGGATGGCTTGGAGGTCTTGTGGTACAGAAGGTGTCTATGTTGCTTGTATGGCATGGAGTTGGGCGATAACACCAGAATGACCCTTTTTTAGCATATTTTCCATATGATGGGAACTAATGATCTTAGGTGAACCTGTGGTGATGCCTTGGAACTTATATTGGTGGCCCTCTTGGTTGAATTTCATGGTTAAGTCTTTAAAATCCATGAGATGGGACCCAAAGTACTTATCTAGCCTGGACCCAATAGAACATCATAACCTCCCATGTTTATAGAAAACATATGGGATTTCAGGTGGTAGTCACCAATTTGGAGACACACATTTTCACAATGCCCTCCACATTTCATGGAACCACCATTGGCAATCATGATTTGGAAATTATCGACGACATGGATGTAGCAATGAGTTTCTTGGGCAATGCGGCAATGAATAAAATTATGGGTGCTGCCACTATCAACCATAATTATGACCTTCTAATGCTTGATATAACCGATTAGCTTGAGGGTTTGGGGAGCAGAGAAGCCAATGAGAGCATTGAGGGAAATGATTGGTTCCACTTCGGGAGGGTCTGAGGGAGGGGTTATGTCCATGGATTTAGGTGATTCAGACATAGAGGGAGTTTCTTCATATTCTTCCAAACTATCCTTGGAGATGGCCATAAAAATATTTTGTTCTTTACACTTGTGGCCCATGAAATATTTGTCATCACAGTTATAACAAAGGTCTTTGAGTTGTTGTTCAACCATTTCATCCCGGGTCAATTTTTGGATCTTTAGTGGAGCAAAGGGAGTAGTGGGATTTACTGGTTTAGGGTGAGGGATGAAGGAGGGTTTGTGTTTTTGAGAAGATACAACATATTGTTCTTCTTTATCTCTTTTGGTAGCCTCCACCCAAATCTCAGGCCGAGCCATGAGGACATGGGCCTGAATTTCATGCTTGAGGTCGCTGATAAAACACTCTCAAAAAAAGGCATCAGACATGCCCTCTGTTCTAAAATCCAGGCGCTCAAAGGAAGCTATAAAGTATTCCACTATTCCTAATTGTTTCAGCTTTGTCAAATGGCCCAAATTGTTGGTGTCAGTATCAAAGCGTTCATAAATCTCTGCCACAAATTATGTCCAAGCAATATACCCTTGATGAGAATTTTTTCACCATTGCCAATGTTCTTGATCTATATGGAGAACACCATACCAGAGTTTGGCCAAGCCATTTGTAATGTTGTATAAAGAGAAGTAATGTTCCATTTGGTTTACCCAACTAGTGGGGTCCGAGACATCAAATTTGGTCACATCCACATGTGGAAGGCATAGGTCACATTGAAAGTGATGGTTTTGCAAGGTATGGGAATGAGAGGAATGGTCACCTTCAGTATGTGGGGGTGAGGAAGAGGAAGGGTTATCTATAGGGATATGTAGTTTGGTGTAGAGTGCCAAAAAGATTGATTCAAGCTGGGTGGTGAGGTCTTGTTTGATTTCACCCATTGAGGTCTGCATGTTTGTATTGATGGCAGTGACATTGGCACTGAGTTGTTTCACTTCTTGTTGGGTCTCAATGAGACCATACTGCAAGGTGTTGAAGTGAAATTGTAAGTCTTGGCTACAAGTATGGGCCATGAGGATGGAAGAACTAAAAAGGGTAGGCAAAGTAATTTTTTTTTTTTCTGAAAAAATGATATGGATGAGTGTGATAAAGGTGAAGAGATGACTCCAATGGAATAGGGATGAAATAATGGTGAAAACATTTCCAGACTTTTTTTTTTCTTTTTTTATGTCTGGTCTGAAGAATACTGCAGAGAGGAAATGCCCAAATTCTTAACCAGAAAGAAATGTGTATTTACTTGGAAACCCAAACATAGTTGCGTGGAAATAGATCTTGTCTGTTTTAATTTGTTTATGTTTATGTCCCCAAGGGTTAGGTATTCAAGGTTTCTATAGACAAGGGTTTTCCCTATGCTATAGCTCTCTGATATACGTGTGAGGTACAACAGTAGTACTCAGCCCAATATCTCAGGGCACTAACTAAGGAGGATAGACCATACCCTTATCCGTACTACCTGACTACCCAGGTAATAGAGAGTATCTTTCCGAGTGTTGTTCTCGATGACACTATAGCAGTCAGGTGGCTGATCGGTTTATCTAAAGAGGGCTTTAGTTAATCTAGGTTGATCCATACACAGGTGTTGTCTAAAGTGATACCACTCGAAGGGGTACCAATAGGGGTTACAAGGGTGGCCAACAAATGTGTGCTTAAGTACCACTTGTATTTACTGCCTGTATGAATCTGTCAACCGCGGGTTTATGCATGTAATGACAGATCTCTATGGCTTAAAGACACTGGAATACATCTCTACCCTGGAAAAAAAATTAAACCACACTTTTTGATGAGGAAAGTGCTCTGATACCACTTGTAATATGCCAGATATAAAATGTATGAAGAATAAAAATAAAATTCTAGTAATGGCAGAATAACAACAATATAACCAAAACATTCACCACAATAACATTGAAATGATATAAGAATAACAACTAAAATAGCACTTTGAATCTGAAAGCAATGTTCACAGGCCTCTTCGAGGGGGAAAACTCCAGTTGAGTAGAGCTCTATTACAATAATATCCAAACTAGGGTTCTCATACCCTTGACTCCTATTTATACTAAAAATAAGCATCTAGAGGAATATCCTTCTAGAAGCGAAAGCTTCTATTAGGTCTTCTTACATCCACCTTATTCTATTTTATTGAAAAGGCCTTATTAATATTGACCTTTATTACATCCAAATATATTGTTCTAACTATGTGCGGGCTAGGACCCTAACATTCATGCAATGGTAAACATAATGACTCAAACCTTTATTATTCATGTTGGCATGGAGTGGGAAGACCTGAGGTTCAACATTAATTCACCAAAAAAACCCTAAGATGTCGTCCCTTTCGACATCACCCTCAAGTAGGTGAAGTCTCACCCAAGATATATATAGGGACTACAAGAACTAGGTTTTCACAGTCATGAAGGGATGCGAGGCATTCACCATAGCCATTATAATTAACATTCATTCATTATACCATACATCATGTGTGCAGAATCATCAGAACTAATAACATATTTATATTAACCATTCATACATTATGTGCATGAAATAATCAAAATAGTAACCAAACACATCACAACATAACATAACACAAAGACACCATATTTAACGTGGTTCACCCAATATGGGCTACATCCACAAAAAATGACTTCTTATATTATTATTTAGAATCATCCCTTACAAAATGTGTGCATTTCACTCATACATGATATCTCAATTATACCCAAAATGACATTGTTTTTCATGCATACAGTGCACACTTAGCTTCACTGACATATTATTTTCTCCAAAAACTTCTTAATGATTGACTCTTTCATTCATTCTCTCCCACTTGACTCACTCTCATCTAAATTTCTACCCAGAAAACCTTACATATTTATACATTTACATTAGGGCTTAGCTAGTTACAAAGGACCAAAATGCCTAACTAACTTCCTTCCTTCACATGCGTTGATCCTGAAAATGTGCTAACTTCCTTCCTTCTTCTGTGCACACTCATGCACAGTTCCCAAAAATTGTTAAAATATTCTTGTCCCAATAGACCCCCAACACCCACCTATGGCAGGTCCCGAGCCACTCAGTTATGTTGCTACTATGATTCCCACTGGAACCTAGTCCTCATGACATTTTCTTAGTAGCGTACATGCCAAAACCTATGTCATAGATATTACTGTATCATCATTGATGCTCATGACTTATAGTCCGTATGGTCCTATGAATGTACCACACTTCTCCTTCATTCATTCTTCTAAGGATTTTTCCTTTGTCTTGTTTGTGAACAATGGTAATGGGTCTTTTCCTGTTGATGTTAGTCCTATAATCCACATGATCAACTAGGTATCAATGGACACTACTCTGTCTGACCATAAGAAACCTCCATGGACACAAATTTTTTGTGGCATCAAAAGCATTTTTTGGAGCGCAGTGGGTAGACCTAGGGTTCAACATTAATTCACCAACAAAACCCTAATATACCGACCCTTTCATCCTCACCAAAAAGTAGGTGAAGTCTCAATCGAGTTATCTATGGGGACTGTAGGAACTAGGTTTCCACATTCATGAAGGGATGGGAGGAATTCATCATAACCATTTTCCTTAACATTCATTCATTATAACATACATCATGTGCACAAAATCATCATAACCAATAACATATTCAGATCAACCATTCATACATTATGTGTGTGCAATAATCAAAACAATAACCAAACATCATAACATAACATAGAACAAAGACACCATATTTAACGTGGTTCACCTAAGATGGGATACGTCCACAACAACTAGATTCTTTTATTATTATTTAAAATCATCCCTTAAAAAATATTTGCACTACACTCATACATGATATCTTAGTTATACCCAAAATGTCCTTGTCGTTCGTGCATACAGTGCACACTTAGCTTCACTCATATATTATTTTCTCTAAAAACTTTTTAATTATTGACTCTTTCATTCATTATCTCCTACTTGAATCACTCTCATATTCTCATTCTCTCATCCTCCTTTCTACCCAAAATCCCTTACATATTTATACATTTGCATTAGGGCTTAGCCCATTACAAAGGGCCAAAATTCCTAACTAACTTCCTTCTTTCATGTGCATTGGTCCTGAAAATGCGCTAATTGTCATCCTTCTTCTATGCACACTCCTTCACAATTCGCAAAACTTGTCCCAATAGGCCCCCAACATTCACTTGTGGCTCGTCCTGAGCCACTCAGTTCTGCTGCTGCATTCCCTTTAGTGTTGCAATGATCTTCTCAAAGGTCTCCCTTGTAGTTTTGATATTTTCATTTTCTTGTAATTATTGTGCCAAAATTTCATCTACCATATACGTAGTAAATGATAACATAAGATGTTATTCCTTGACAGTAATTGAGTCAAATAAGCGTGGAACTCATTTTTAACTTTTTCCTTCAATCTGGGTAGATGTCTTTCTTGTTTCTCAAGTATCATAAATGTTGCAATACCTAGGTTCTTGATGTGAATAAAATTCTCTTCCCTTGTTATTTGTGTTCCCATTCTTCATCTTGATCCTTCTTTGGTTCTTGAGTCTCCTTTTACATCATTTACCACCTCACTAACATCCTATTCTGGAAAATTTTGCTAAACTTGGATCTTCTTCTCCCATCCTCAGGACTTCTTGTTGCACTAACATTGCTACCTTCTTAGTGTTTTGTTTCTTTGTTATTGATGTAGAATATCCTATATTTGGAGGTTCCATATCTCTCTGTAGTTTGGTTCTTACTTCAACCCACTTGGCTTTGTTCTTTCTTTAACATTGGCTCTCCTTTGGGTTTTTCTTCTCTCAACTATGCATGAAATAATAACATTTTCATGTCTCCCTTGCTCTAATTTTATAGATTTCTTCCAACTATTATCTTCCTCTTCATGACCAAACCTTTAATCCCATATGATTGTACGCACATTGAATTCTTTCCATGCTCTGTATTAAATTCAGATTATTCGATGGATCATGGTCTAGATTTTCCAGCATGTCAATATCTTTGTCGTCGCTTTTCATTTATGACTATGCATTCCCATTGTCTTGCCATGATGTTTTATATTTAATGATTTACTCATCCTCTGTGTAGTTATATATTCTTCAATTCTCCTTTATTCACACAATTCAACTTCTCTCCCTTTCCTCGAAACTTTCTTATTCATCTTTGACAATGCCCGATTTGGAACTTTATTGATTTTTCTTTTCTTTTTATTTTCCTCTATAATACAATATGATACAAATACTATGGTACAAATACGACATGGTCAATATTAGTGTGCATAATCATGAATCTCCCTATATAGTTTCAACCAACGACCATTTACCAGTCCTTCAACAACTTCCCCATTTAGTTTCTCCAATTGAACAACACTTTCTTCTATCACAAATATTATCACATATGAACCCAACTACTGCATTTGGAATTTTCCAAGGTGCTACAAAAATTTTCTTTCAAAAGAAGAACTAAGTCTCCCATATGGAACTTCTTCTATTTAATGTGCCTGTCATTCCATACCTTCTAGCGCGCTTTTTTCACTTGCTAATAAAGTCCTACAAAAAAACATTCTTCCTCCAGTTCTACCAGCTCTCGCAGTCTTTTCTCTATTGTTCCAAAATCTGTAAGCTTTGTTAGAGAGACAATGTGCAGACTCGGTATAATGAACTTCATTGGAATAATTGCTTCCTAGCCATATACTAAATGGAATGGTGCATGCCTTGTTATCTTCTTACATGTGGTTCTATATTCCCATAGTACTATAAGAATCCTCAAATCCCAGTCATCTCGATTTACATTGCATATCTTCGGCATCGCATGTTCTAGGATCTTGTTGAATGCTTTCACTATTCCATTCTCCTGAGGATGATAAGGTGTACTCTTATGGTGATTAATATAGAATTCCTTTGTCAAAGCAGTAACCATTATATTCAAGAAATGATTCCCCTGATCACTCATAAGGATTTTCGAACATCCAAACCTTATAACAACATTTTCAAAATAAATCATGCAGTAGTCTCTATGCTACAATATTTGACCATTTTTTATTTATCCCATATAGTCAAATAATCTATCACAATGATTATATATCTTTCTCCTCACCTCTTCTCCAGTGGGTTAATCAATCCAACAAAATATACTGCCCATTTTTCAAGATCTTGTTATGTAACTTGCGGTACTAAAGGAATCTCATCTCTTTTAGATGTCTTTCAAACTCTTTGACAGACATCATAGGTCTAACATAACTCCTTAGCATCCTTAAGAAGGGTGGGCCACCAGATTCCTACACATAAATCATTTTCAGTCGTCTCTTTCTCTACATAGTGGCCTCCCACTACTCCTTCATGTGGCTCTGATAATATCATAGGTATTTCATGCTCCAATACACATAATCGAAGAATATCATCTGGGCCTAACTTATAAAAATTCATTTCTATAAGATGATGATGTTCTTCCTTTACTACCAATTGTTTCTTCTGCACAATTTAAAATTTGGGTGGGAATACTCCCATGCAAAAAAACTAGAAAATGTCTACGAAGTAATCATCGACAATATGTAATGAAAACAAGTTCTCATCTGGTAGATCATCATCCAAATTACCTGCATCTTCACCCATTAGTATGTGCAACAAATGATCACGTCCTGAGTTCAATTTTCCTGGTTTCACAATCACTTCAAAGTCATACTCCTAAAATAGTAATATCCATTTACATATCTTCCCCCCTAACACTAGCTTGTTGACTAAGTATCTTAGCGAAAAAAGATCTATATAAATTTTAAAATGCGATGCTAGTATATAATTCTAAACTTCTGTAGTGCATATACCATTGCCAATCCTTCATCCTCTGTAGTAGTGTAATAATTCTCAGTATTGGACAACTTTCTACTGGAAAATGAAATCAAATGGTCCAAACTTCCTTCTCCTGGATGAGATAGAACTGCACCTAATGTTATATAGGATGCATCTACATGGACATGGAATTCCTTCTTCCAGTCTAGAAATACTAGAATCGACGTGGTAACCAATTTATGATTCAAGGTATATAAAATATATTGACATTCCTCGTTCCATTGAAACTTAACCTCCTTCTTCAACAACTTTTCCAGCAGGGTTGTGATATACGTGTATCCCCTAATGAACTTTTTGTAGTACCCTGTATGACCCAATTTCACTCGTAATTGTTGCACTGACATAGGTGGTGGAAAATAAACAATCACAACAATCTTCGTAGGGTCAACCAACAATTCTTGTTTGCATACTACGTGACCCAATAAGATTCCAAATGGTGCACATAAAATGCACTTCTTCAAGTTTAGAGAAATCTAGAACTATATATATTTTTCCAACATTAAGAACAGAGTTTCAACATGGTCTTTCAACAAACTGAATATTTTCCAATCATCCATGTAGACTTATAGGAACTTATGAATAAAATCTTTAAACACTACTACAACCACTTGGGAGAACATTGCTAGCACATTTTTAAAACAAAATGGCATGATTGTATACTAATAGAATCTCCATTCTGTCGCAAACATTTTCTTATGTCTATCCTCCCACACAATATTAATCTAGTGATACCTGGAGAATCCACATGTAAATGAATACGCTTCATGTCCTCCTACATTCTCCAAAACTTCATCTGTAAATTGGGTAGGGAATCGATCATGTAGACATGCATCATTTAATTTCCTTAGATCCACACAAATTTTGATTCCACCTATTTTCTTCTCCTGAAATACCATTGGAATGATCCATTCTGACTCTGGGACAGGTTTGATAATCCCAAATTCCATCACCCAATCTATTTATGTTTTCACCTTCTTCTTATACACCAGGTTCAATCGATATGGTCACTATGTTAGGGACCTAACCTCCCTAACCCCTCACGTAGGTAGAATAGTATATTTCCATGTAATAAAGGCCAATATTAATAAGGCCTAACATTAAGGAAGAATAAGTCAAATATAAGAATACCTAATAGAAGCTTCCACTTCTAGAAGGATCTTCCTCTAGATTGTTCTTTTGGATAGATAGATTTAGTATACATAGGAGTGGAGGGTATGAGAATTTTTGTTTTGAGAATTATTGTAATTGAGCGCTACTCTAGTGGAGGTTTCCCCCTCGAAGAGGCAAGTGAACATTGTTTCCTATAAATAAAGGTATTATTTGGTGTTGTGGTTTCATCTATTGTGTTGTTCCGCTATTGTTCTCTGCAATATTTATGTTTCATGCTATTATAATAGATCTGGTACCTTACAAGTGGTATCAGAGCACTTTCCTTGGCAGAAAATTGTGGGTTAATTTTTTTTAAGGGTAGATACGTATTCCAACATACTAAAGCTACAAAGATCTGTCGTTCAGTGCATAAATCCAAGGTCAGGGAAGAATACATGCAGGAACTACAAGTGTTACTTAAGCACACATTTTTGTCCACCCTTGTAACCCCTCTTGGTACCCCTTCGAGTGGTAGCACATCAGACATCACTTGTATATGGATCGACCTAGATATCCTAAATCCATTCATAGATTAACCAATCAGTCAACTGAATGCTATAGTGCCACCGAGAGAAGCACGCAGGAATACACTGTCTAGTACTTGAGTAGTTGGGTAGTATGACTAAGGGCATGATCTATCCCCCTTAGTTGGTGCCTTGAGATATTGGGTTGAGTACTACTATTGGACCATGCATGTATATCAAAGAGCTATAGCATAGGGAAAACCCTTGTCTGTAGAAACCATGAATACCCTAACCTTTGGATGGAAACATAAACAAAACATACAAGATCTATTGTCGTGCAACTGTACCTCCTACATTCTAGTTGCAAAATTCCTACACATGTTTTCCCTGTTAAACATTTGGCCATTTAATCACCACAGTATTATTCATATCGGAGTATAACTCTGCAGGAGAAAACAAAAGTTGGGATCCCGCCAACACCATTATTTGAGACCCATCCCATTAGATTCCTCTCTTCACCATGATCGCAATCATACCTATAATTTTTCAGCAAATTTTTTTTTACCATGGACCTGACCCCTTCCCGGAACCCCTATTGGGCATCTATCCCATTGAATTACTCTCTTTTCACTGATTGTAGTGGTACCAATCACTAGTAAATCATTTCTGTGTGGTCCCATTTTTCCCCCTGTCCCATTCCCATGGCCCACACTTGCATCCAATATTGGGAACAACCTCTCACAACCTTGGACAAATATCATAAAAAACCCATAGTGATATATTTTCCATCATGTCCAATATTGGTAACATCAACTCCCAACTTGCTATTCTCAAATCACTTCCCACAACCATCACTCAATTGACCTCCACCTATCAGTAATTCCAGGATGCAGTGAACAATTTTACCACCTTGTTTAATCCCACCCCAGATACTTTCTCTTCCTCCACACCTTATGACCCTGATGGTCCTGAATCCTCCCACTCCACCTCTTTTCCTCCCCACAACTTTCAACGGGACCTGCAACCCCCTCGCATGGAGGTGAACAAATTTTATGGCTCAGATCCCACAGGATGGATCACTCAAATGGAACACTATTTCTCATTGTATGTCATTACTGATGAGCTTGCAAAACTAAGGTATGGTGTTCTCCATCTAGATCCAGAATGTTGACAATGGTGGAAATGGTGAAAAAATTCCCGCCAAGGGTATGTGGCTTGGACACAATTTGTTGTAGAAATTTATGAATGCTTTGACACTGACACCCACCATTTAGGTCATTTGACAAAGTTGAAACAATCTGGCATGTTGGAAGACTTTATATCTTATTTTTAGTGATTGGATTTCTGCACAGAGGGTATGTCTGATGCTTTTTTCTGAGAATGTTTTATTAGTGGCCTCAAGGATGAGATACGTTCCCATGTCATGATGGATCAGCCTCAGAGTTGGTTGGAAGCTACTAAAATATCTAAGGAAGCACAACAAGTTGTCTCTTCTCAAACCAAAAAACCATCCTTTATTCCTTTCCCTAAACTAGTCACTCCCACTCCTCCTTCCACTCCACTAAAGATCTAGAAATTGACCAGGGAAGAAATGGTTGAATGCCAACTCAAGGGCCTTTATTATAATTGTGATGAAAAATATTTTCCTGGGCACAAGTGTAAGGAAAAAAATATTTTTATGGCCATCTCCAAGGATTTTTCTAAAGATGAAGTCGAGGCTCCCCCTATGGCTAAGTCACCTAAACCCACTGACATGATGTCACCTTCAGACCCTCCTGAAGTTGAACTGGTCATTTCCCTAAATTCTCTCACTGACTTCTATGATCCACAAACCATCAATATAATTGGTTACATTAAGCATCAGAAGGTCATCATCCTTGTTGACAGTGGAATCCCCCATAATTTTATTCATCGTCGCATTTCCCAAGAAAATAATTGCTATATTTGTGCAATCAATAATTTTCAAATCATGATTGCCAATGGTGGGTCCATGAAATGTGGGGGGTGCTGTGAAAATGCTCATCTCCAAAACGGTCCGTACCACATGAAATCTCATATGTTTTCTATCAACATGGGTGGTTGTGACATTGTGTTGGGTGTCAAATGGCTCAGGACTCTAGGTGTCATTCTCATTGATTTTAAGGAATTAAGCATGCAATTCAACCAGGAGGGCCAATAGTATAAGTTCCAAGGCATCAAATCTAGGTGGATATCAGTGTCCAGCCATCTATTATAACTGGCTCAAAACAATCTTCTGGCAATTTACTATTTTTAGCAGTTTTTCGGTTCCTAAACTTCTGGGGCCATTTTGAGGGACTAAATGATTTTTTTAAGGATCGAGCACCTCAATGATAGTCGAAGGGTTTTATTGAGACCCAAAAATGAATCTCCTTGAAAATACCTTTCCAACAATCTATTGTGCACCCCAAATAGAGATCATATTCCAAAGTAACGCCCCCGAGAAGTTGATACACTAAACTACCCAAAACGGGGTCCACAAAATTGTTGGTTTTTCATCTTTTAGCGTTAGGGTTTTGGACTTTCTTTATGTTAAAAATGCCTTTAGAGCCTCCTTGTAATCCATATTCTTGCAAATGTGAGTATCCTTCACATATATTCTCAGAGATAAGATGCCACCATTCTAGCGAGTCTTTCACTCTATATTTCTATAGTTTTGTACATTTCGCTCATTAATAGAAATTGTGTATTACTATATCTCTGTGTTTATGGTTTCATCTCTGATATATTTATGTTATATTATTGGATATCTGATATATCTCTATATATTTCTTTGTTACATCTCCTCTCTCATTTCGTGCCAAAAATAATTTAAATCAATGGTATCAGAGAAGGATTCTCTTGATCATTTTTCAATGGGTGTTCTCGACGAGGTCCGAGTATAGCAAGTTGGGTCTCGAGCTTGTATCTCTTGAGGAAAATTGCTCTCACATGCCCAAGAAACCCTCCATGGTGGAAGAAAATAAAAATGACAGAGAAAAAGATTCTATCAATTTGTTCCTTGAGAAAGCTCTCACACAACAGATGTTATTGGACAAATCGGTAAGTGCAGACAAAAACTAATCTCCCTATTTTCAATAGGAAACTAGAACAAAACAAGGTAGAATACAAGATTCTCCTTATATTTCATCGTAATATAAACTAGTTCAAAGAGGGACAAATGACATACCATTTAAATGATGTTTGATCCTCACTAGTGTCATCCTTGCTCCTCCATATTTGGATTTGTGGGATGGTGAACTTGTTAAGAAGCAAAAAACAACAAAGAGAGATAGCAACGATATATATATTCCAATGAATTCTATGTATAAGATCAAGGAGTTATATAATAAAAGTAGAGAGACCTTTATAGAGAAGAAATGTATTACTACATTATATTAAATGAAAGTGGAGAATACAATCCATGCCTTGATGTTGCAAGGTCCCTTCCAATGGCCCTTTGCTTCAACACACACACCTTTTCTCCAATGCTTTTGATGAAGAGAATTCACAACCTGACTTGAAGAGCTAAAGAAAAGTTATCTAAAGTATAATCTATAGCAGAATTCTTCATGCATAAGAAATCCTAGCCTTTTCCATTAGAGATCCCTCTTTATATAGGGCGAAATATAGATGGATGAGGAGATTAGGATGATCCCGCTAAATCAGAGAAGCGAGTAATATCCAAATCAATTGGAGGCCACTTCATATTCTAGAAGATTCCCTTCTAAACCTTCATGAATTTCACTTTTTCTCTTGTTTGAGGATCGTCGCACCCCATGCAGAGGCAGCTTGCAGCGACATCACAATCTAGTTTGGTGCAGCATGCAATGATCAAGCATCATCACACCCCAAGCATAGAGCAGGGTACGACAATCTCCTTTGATATGGTTTTTAAGGAAGAAAAGATAATCCACTTTTCTCATGGATAACATATCATTTATTATCTTTAGGGAACATGGAAGTGAGTTATGCACATATCATCAGTTGATCATAGGGGTGACCAAAATAATGTGTAACAGAATGCCCCCTAAAGTATGAAGTTGGAACCAGTGACAACTGAAATACTTTGCAGAATGTGTGTGTCGAAAACAAGGAGCACATCTGTCAGGAACCTACAAACAATCAAACATATGCATAATAATATACCATCTTCTAAGGTAGGCATTCCAATACTCAGACTACAAGTGACTCTAATAATAAGTTTCAAGTGAGTCATGGCCACTAAACATACAATGTGGATCCATGTAATCATCATTCAGCATAGCCACAAGACATACACAATGGATCTATGTTGTTAAGAATTCAAATTTAGACATAGCCACGAGCCATACACAATGGATCTATGTGTCGGTACAAACTTATGAATACTCCATTGCAACTTGGACCAATATGGTGAGATCCAGGGTCTTCATCTCCATCATTCCAAAGTATGAATCTAGCCATGTGAGTACAGGTGTCGAAGTCAAACATGGTAGAAGCTACTTGATTACCAGTCATTAATGAAAATTGTTAACAAGTGCAAGGGAAATCACCATTAATGTAAATGCCTCCCAAGGTACTCTAGTGAAATCCAACTAATGTGAATAAATGATTTGAAGTCAAACACTCAAAGGAATATTCCAATCAGGGGCCAATGATGTGAACCCATTGTTGAAAGCGAGGAGACCTGCCATTGAGGCATGCAGGTTCCAAGATACTAGATTATTTCTAAGTCTTGTTCCTAGATAAAGAGTTGAAGTCAAAAGGACAAGACTCATCACAGGAGGGCCTTAATGTATCCCCCATCAATGACACAAAATATGTAATAGATTTGAAGTAGATCAGAGTATGAAGTGATTCAGAACTGACTCAGGGAAGGCTGACATGGTATAAATTTTAAAGACTGCAAATGGCTGACTCTATAGAAGGCTTGTTTAGGTTGGACTTCTCTTGAACATATGAATGACATGAAAATTGTCTTGGAAACATTGACTCAAGGAGGACCTGACATATGTACTTATGGATGGTCAAATGAGAGACAAATGGATTTCCCAACCTAGATACAATGATGAAGAGGGGTGTCATGTTTAAGAGAGACTTGTCGCCACTAACACAGATACAGATATATATTTCTTTCCCAATTTCCCCCTGTTATCACTTGGTAAATTTCCTAGAGGTTGAAAAAGAAGAAATCTACGAAGGTAACCTTAACCAACTTCTTTTAAAGCTGGGATCTAGCCCTTCCATCTTCAAAGAGGGATCTCTCTATAAGATTTATCTTTGTTTTTAATTTTAGATATAAGGCTAGGTAAAGAAACCGTTGGTTCTGTTGTAAAAGGGTTTTTGGAAGTTGGTTGAGACAGTACACATCCATTGGGCTATGGGGTCTATATTTGATCAGCTATTAGATGCAACCAGAAATGCCAAAGAAAACCTTCGCAGGGCGAGATAATACACTCACTCAATCTTTAGTAATTTAAAATGATGGATGGAAGAACAAATGAGGAAAATAACTTCAACTAACAAGTAGTCAAGAATTTCTTAATTGAAGATATTAGAAGATAAACATTTAAATCTTTAGAATTGGAAACAGGGTATCAAAGATAAATCCTGCAACATAACTCTATTCATAAATATTAGATTCAGAAAACAAAATGAATACAGAGAAAGAAAAACATTTAACTTAGAAAATCAACATCACCAGTGAACATACGCAAGAATCCTGTAAAAGTATCTCTTCTTTATTAATGGCATATCTCTTCAAAAATAGTACAGTTTGATAGCAATAGGGTGTGCGAATCAACAACTGCCAATACTTTGAAATATGAAGTATTTATAATTCAAAATACAAACGTTCCTGTCATAACTGATCAGGACATGCTCATTCTATTTTTAGTCTAACTAACTTAACTAATCAAAACTGCTTGATGACTCGATACAACTGTTTGCGGAATTTATGGGGTAGGCCATTGGCGAGGTGCCTTCGCAACCTCTTCTGACTTGACAGGTGACTGGATTGTGACAGCTCATCTGCTAATCTAGTAGATTACACAGTTCTTCCCATCTGAGATGACCTGGCACTGTGACTTTAAGCAGTCTTCGATATACTTCACCCATGTCTGTATATTTAGCAAATGTAGGATTGATGATGAATATGTGTTTAATCTCATGTCGGATACTAATATCCAACTGCAAGGAATCCATGAATGCTTTTCCTGTGATGCTTCCCTGTATCCCTGCAAAATTGGAATTGTCCTTAGACACTTCAGTCAACCTTTTCTTGTAATCAGTGAGTGTCATTAATTTGTCATTAATGACCTTCAGGCCAGGTAGGCCTTTCCTTTGGAGAGCATCTATCCTATAGAAAAACTTCTGCACTCCTTGATCCATGACTTGAATCTTCTCCTCAAGCTGAAGCATGAGACCTCTTTTGGTTAGAACCCTTTTGACTTCAAGTATAGTTTATGTCCTATCCTCAATCTTTAATTCTTCTAGTTCCTCCCTGGTCTTGGAATTCAGGAACCTTATGATTTCATTCGCTTGGGCTGGCATGTCTCCCATCTCCATTCTGATTTTCTCAACAACTTGCTTTCTCCTCTCGAGAAACTCATTTTGTTCAAACATGATTTGAACCATTGGCCAGATTTCATTTATGGAATTAGAAATATCTGTCCACACAATCTCTTTGACCTCAACCAAAGTCTTTCCTGCCATTGTCTGTTTCTGGAGCTGCTGTAACTCCTTCCTGATTTGCTCATTCACCTGTTTCTCTTCGGATAGACTTGTCTGGAAAGAAGTCTTTAGCTTTTGGAGATTCTCCACTTCTTTATTAAGCCTACTGATTTCTGACTCTTGTAGGTTCATTCTCTCCATAGACTTGGCTAGGTCTGTTGTTCCCTCTGGTAGTGGCACTGATGCAGCAGATGGGACGACTGTCACTGTTGCTGTGCTCAATCCTGCAATTGGGATAGCACTTAATGGGATGCCTTCCATTGTCTTTTCCTGCTCTTTATCTTTTAGCAGTCTTTCCATCTCATCCTCCATCTCCTTTAGTTGAGAATTTTTCTCCATGAGTAACTTTAACATCTCATCCGTTTCCCCTTCCTTTTTGGCTATCTCCTTTGCCTGGGGGTCCTCTGTTGGAGGGAGCTTTAGTTGTTTTATTAAGGATTTGATGTCAACATTTTTTTTTTAATCATCTCTTCGGCAACCTTGACGTTTGTCAGGTCGTAACCGATCTTGAGGACTAGCTCCTCCAACGTCTTGATTCTGTTGTCTTTCGTGAAAGATGACATTTTCTCCAGCTTAAGTTGGGTCTGGGCATTGTTCAAGGCTACCCGAAATTTTGAAGCAGAGGCTGAAGCATGGGCCAAAGTGTGGAAAACCATCTCCCCAGTTTGCTTGTGTAGATCCATCTGATCTGCTAGATGCACATCTTTCGCTTGGAACTCGAAAGTGGCCCTTTTGTAATCTGATATCACCTTGGGATCCAACACTTGTGCTTGGAGGTAAGCCATATGCATCCTACCCTTTTTAGTGTCAAATGTTGAAAGAAGCCTATGTTGAGCTGTGGATGACTACTTCTGAAACTGGGCATAAGTGTTGCTAGTGAGTGTCTGGTTCTTCTTCTTGATCAAATCATACTTTTCAAAAATGCCCAACTTGGGACCAGTCTTGCTTGGAGGAGTATCTAAGGGAGAATCTGTAGATTTCTTTGGTATTGTTGTTGTGATTTCTTTAAACTGGCTCGAACCGAAAGGTGGAGTGACTGTCTTGACCCCTGTGGTTGTCACTGTGGTAGCTGGGACTTCCTATTCAACTATCGTGCCAGACGTTGAAACTGTCTTTGGCTTTTTGGAGTGTATTTGAAATTCCTCTGATGACACTTCCATTACAGGAGGAGACAAATCCTGTCGAGGCCTCTTCTCCTTGGGGAATTGAGGTGTGGTGGTGGGTAAAACACTCGTTGAAGGCGTCTGTTGTTCAACATCAATATGCTATTCCACGTCCATCAAAGTATCGGGCTCCCATTCTGTCTGATTTGCAAATTTCTCGATTTCTGGCTTGGACTCATGCGCATATGGGACATTCTTATTTTTCACTCTCATTTCAAAAATGATCCAGCAGGGATCATAATGCCAGGTGAAACTTGTAAGGAATTTCATCTCCTTTAACATTATGTCTGCTTCCTCACCTACACCTCTACTATTGTAGATGAAAGAACCAATCTACCCTTTGATCCGCAATTGTTGCTTCTTATTAAGGGAAACAAAGTGAATATCATTAGAATTCATTATCTGCCTAATATATTCTAATGCGAAAATTCTTACTGGTACATATCTCGACAGCTTCTAAGGTGCCAATTCGCACACGTAAACTCAGATATCGGAGTGATTATGATACAAGTACCAGTCTCCTGTCTTTGCATCTTCCGAGAGATGTAGAATTCTCTGGACCTCTTCATTTATTCGTAGCTCAGGCCGACCACCCAACATACTTACCACAGGGTGGTAAAATTGATCAATGAACGCTTTTAAGTCTTATTCAACAGAGTTATGTTTCAGAAGAGAAGTCCACGCTGTGACTGGTTGGGGCTTCCCGTCGGCGTCCATCTTCTGCATGGAGAAAGTGAACCTGTCGGCTTGAAAGTACACGAACATATAATCCAGAATGGAGGAATATCTAAGCATTCCCTCTGTGGAGAATTCACAAATTGTTCATGGATATTATTGGCCAAGAAGGTGTTGTAGTCGAACTGCATGGTGGGATGTTCATCGTTCGAGAAAATGGAAAGAAAACCCAGGATGGGCTCATCTACCCATTGATCGGAATAGTAACCAAGCAGGGCACACAGGGAAGAAATGATTTGATTTCCTTTGGTGGAGAACATGGAAGAAGGGTAAGGGGGGTTGGTGGAAGGGAGTGGAGTGGAAGTGGGGAGAAAAATCTCAAATATTTGAGCTCTCTGTGGGAAAGTCATTTTTTGATAAAGCTCAGTGAGGGTTTCTAAGTTGAACGGGGACACAGATTCAACACGGGTAATTTGCATCATCTGGTCAATATCTTTTGGGGTGATGAAGAAGAGGACGTCCCTAGATGAAGAAAAAATGGCTTTCTAATCGGGGATGTAATGGGCTTGGCATTTGAGGGCAAATTCGAAGAAGTGATGAATATGGGGAAAGAGATACAGGGGAAAATTGGACTCCCAGAGTCCAATTTCATCACTCTGGTCCAGGAACACCTCCCAGAGCAATGACTGCAGATCAGAAAATTCAAAACTGCAGATAGTATCCACTATCAATCGATCTTTATCGACCAAGGGAATTTTATCCAGGTCAATAGGAGGAGGAAGAAAAGGATTTTCTTGTTCTGCTGCTTGCCTGGACTTTGACACCATTTCAGCTACTGTACCTGCAAATAAACAATACGTTAGTGGAGTCAACTGGACTATAGGCAAAGGCGATGCAGAAGCAATGGAGGAATAAGAGGCTTCTGGCATGATGGATGAATAACGAATGAAAAGGGAAAACGATAGTTTTATTCAAAATTGGGGTCGGTTTGGTGCGGGAGATAGGTCAGCAGGATAACGGGTATGTTATCCTATAATAAATGGACAACGGGCCACTAGGGATGAGTTGGCAGATGACGGTATCCAAGGCATACGGATGAGTGATGTGGAGGCAGGTGATTGGAGGTAAAAGTCACCGAAGGGGGCTGGTCATGAATGGAAAAGGTAAAGGCCTGACAGCAGGGATTGATAGCAGTTATGGGATGGGACTCAACCCCGGGAACAAGTGGGACAAGTGGACTTAGTGGAGGATGACGTCCATGAGTGATGGGTTTTCAGAGATCATGTGAGGGATGGGACTTGAGAACCAATAGGCCGACGCCATGTAAGACCGGGGGCTCGCCGAAGGGGAAATATCTATTCTGGACCCCCCCCCTTGGTTAAAAGAAGAACACCAAGGGGGGTCCGAAATTCATTATGATCCATTGATATGCGCGCTAGTTTCCTGGCCGCAGATCTGAGCGCGTTCTTTAATACTCATTCCAGACCCCCCCCTCCATTAAAGGTAGAACAGACGGGGGGGTCGGAAATCCAATGTGGACCGTAGATTTAAGTGCTCTGTTCTGGGCTGTCCAGATGTGCGCCCAAGTTATAACCAATTCTGGACCCCCGCCCCCCTTCCGTTAAAGGCAGAACGGGCAGGGGGGTCCAGAATCCAATGTGAGCCGATGATCTAAGCGCTCCTCTCTGAACCGTCCAGATGAGCATCCGTGTTATTGTCGATTCCGGACCCCCCCCGGTTAAAAGCAGAATGGTCGGGGGGGTCCAGAATGCGCTGTGAGCCGTAGATCTTAGTGTCGTGATTGGGACCATTGATAAGTGCAAGGAACATAGATCAAGGAGTGGAAACATAAGTACTTTGGGGAAAAACTTAGGATATAAAGCATTTTATGGGTTTTCCCCAAATTTTCACATAAACCCCACCAAGGAGACTCCATCTAAGCTATTCTAAGGCCATGGGGACATGGGTTAGCAATTTCATCGATCTGGTTTCATGGGTGGTCAAGCAAAACAAGCAACTAACCTACATGCTAACCTATCTTCTAGGACTATTAACCCAGATTAAACTGTTGGGTTAAGAAATTACTCTACCTGAGGGCTATCTGACCAGGATTAGACAGTCTGGTCAGATTTATTCACTAATCTAACCTAGGGGCTATCTGACCAGGATTAGACAGTCTGGTCAGATTTATTCTCTAACCTATCAACATTAAAAATTTAAAAGAACTTGGTCATTCTTGAAAGGTATGACCAAGTTACTATTATTGCATTGGGATTTTGTTTCAATTCTTTTATGCCCTCTTTTATTTTTCTTTCCTTTTTCTTTTTCTTTTCTTTTTTCTTTTCTTTTTCTTTTTCTTTTTTCTTTTCTCTTTTTCTTTTCTTTTTCCTTTTTTCTTTTCTTTTAAAATGAAAAATCAATTGCCAATAAAAACACTAGACACAGATAATATCCACAATATCCAAGTCATAAGTTGATTCCCATAGTTTATGGGGTGATAACAGCGGCTCCACCTGGGGATGGTACTTGCCCTGTTAAGTGCCAAGAATCCAGTTTCCTGTCATCCTGAACCCATCTGTCTAGTAGCCTTCATTAGACTTATTCTTAGGAAAATTCAAAAAATAGTGATCAACAGCTTAGGGCCTTCTCTTCGGGCTTCAACAAACTAACGAATGTTCTTCATTCAGACAATGCAAGTAAAGACTGAAAATTAAAAATTGTATGTACAATGGAGAGTGAGTTCTCCAAATCTCTTACTGAGGTGGGACATAATGTTTCAGCATTCTTCCATTCACAGGTGCTCCTGGCAGATCTGACCCATCGACATTGTTTAGCAAAAAGGCATTGTTTCCTCTGAAAACTTGGACCATGTATGGCCCTGTCCACAGATTATCAAATTTCCCATGCTTTCCCTTGTCTTCGTTACTAGCATCCCATCTCAACATGAGGTCTCCCAACTCAAAATCATCCTCCTTGGTTCGTTTGTCAAAGATATTCTTGATGTTCTCTTGGATGGCCTGTGTTTTGTTGAAAACATCCTCTCTAGTCTGTTGCAAATGAATTATATGATTGATTCGTCTCTGGGAGTCATTTGGTTCAGCTTGCATTTCTTGAAGTAACTTCGTGACAGGGACTCACAAATAAGTTGGGAAAATAGCCTCAGTACCGTAGACCAGCTGGTATGGTGACATACCAATTGACCTTTTGGTGGTCAGTCTATCTGCCCATAAAGCAAATACCAGCTTATCATGCCATGATTTTTTATTTTCCTGCAATTTTTTCTTGATGATATTTACCAAAGTCTTGTTTGAGGATTCCGCCAACCCAGTACCCTAAGGGTAGTTGTTTATGGATAAATTTGTGAGTGCGGACACAGACCAATCTCCCCAGATCCACCTGGATCTGGAACAAAACGTGACAGAATACTACTCTTTCCCTAGATCTAGATATTGAATGAACTAAGAGAAATGGATGGTGGACATACCTTATGAACACTCTCCTTTAATCTATGTTGTTCCTTTCTCTTCTCCGATGCTCTTGTGTCGTTCCAATCACAACAACACAAACCAATCACAACAAAAGGCATTAATATATTCAATACCTAGTCTATACATGTGATCAAGGAATCATGTAATAAGATGACATCATCATTATGGGAAAGGGACATATTCATGTATTGCATTAACTGAAA
>ML819274.1:143383-172438 GCA_009831015.1 Picea engelmannii
CTGCGAACTATTTTCAAAATATGATTTTGAGAAAATGACAAGTGTAACCTTCTTCAGGAAAATGTTTTTAATGAAGAGTTTGATCTTCCATCATCATGACATAATCATAATATCATCTTGATAACCAAAAATGTGGATAACAGTAGTAGGTTGTGGAATGCCCCAAGCCAATGTGGTAACGACTGCAGAAATCAATGATTTTCTTCGACCGAAAGGCCACTGCATTGTCAGTAATGATCTTTCTAGGACAACCAAAATGGGATAAAATATTATTTTCAAGAAATTTGATAATAACAGAGTCAGTGGCTTGCCTTCTTGTACAACCTCGATCCATTTGGTAAAATAATCAGTGGCAGTAAGAATCCACCGATGTTGGCCTGAAGATGGAGGGTGTATTTCACCAATGAAATCGAGTCCCCATTGCTGGAAAGGAGCCTCCACTGAAATTGGTTTAAGAGGTAGAGGAAGGAGTTTCCTTTTACCCTCAAACAGTTGACACTGGTGACATGTTGTTACTTTCTGATGCACATCTGCAAACAGGGTTGGCCAGTAAAATCCAGCTCTGAGGATTTTTTTGGGTGTAATCTTCTAGTTCAAATGGCCAACACATTCTCCTGCATGAAACTCCTGCAACACTTTATCAGCTTCATCTTTTAGTAAACAATTTAAAAGAATACCTGCAGGGTCTTTCCAATACAAATTTCCTTCTAGAATACAGAATTTCAATGCCTTCAACTTTAAAAATCTAGCTTTAGTTTTAGTTAAACCAGGGGGAGCTTGTAAATTTTGTAGAACAAAAATAAGGTCTGCATACCATGGAGAGTTTAGAAAAACCTCTCTAACATTTGGAGTCACCATCTCGCCCTTTTCATTTGCCACATCTAGAAAATTAATGTCAAGAGCCTGAAAGTTCGATTCAGCCATCAATTTGGCAAGGCCCTGGCCTTTGATCAGTTTTGTGGGCTTGATTTCTATGTCATATTCTAGAATAACTGCAATCCACTTTCCCCTTCTCCCATTAGGGTTCTCTTGTGTCAAGATATCTTTTACTACCGCATTTGGAACATGAGCTATGATGTGGGAATGGAGAATATAGACCCTGAAGTCCTTGATAGCCTTTACCAAAGAAAAAGCTTGTTTCTCCATGATATTGTAGTTTAGTGCAACATCTCTTAGATATTTGCTGAAGAAAGCTATGGGCTATTCATACCCTTCACTGTTCTTCTGCAGTAACACAACTGCTATAGTATGTTCAGAGGAGAAAGAAAATAGATAGAAATCTTTAGTGAAATCGGGACTAATCAAAACTGGGGCTTCTGTGAGTGCTCAGTTGACCTGTTCGAACGATTGTCTAGACTCGAAGTCCAATTTTATTTTTGCATCCTTTTTAAGCATGTTTGTAATGTTTCAGAGGAGCTCGGCCAGATTAGGAATGAATCTTCGAAGAAAGTTAATTTTCCCTATAAAAGACTGTAGTTCTTTGAGGTTTCTTGGGTGTTCTAACTTTAGTATGGCCTCGATTCTACTGGGGTCAATTCTGATTCCCTCTTTAGATATGATGTGTCTCAGCAGTTTTCCTTCTTCTAACCCAAAAAGACACTTCTTGGGATTCATAGAAATCCCGAACCTTCTACATTTTTCGAAAACTCGTCTAAGATGTCGCAGGTGTTCATCATCAGATTGGGAAAACACAGTCACATCATCTAGATAAACGACAATAAACTTGCCTGACTCTTCTACGAAGGCAATGTCCATTGCCCTCTGGAAGGTGGCTCCTACGTTCATCAGACCAAAAGGCATCTTCACATACATGAAAGTGCCCCATGGTGTGGTGAAAGCGGTTTTTTCCTGATCGTCTGGGTGAACTAGGACCTGGTTCTAGCTTGAGAAACCATCTAACAGAGAAATTCGATTGGACCTGACCACTCTTTGTAGGAGGTGATCCATTTTAGGCAAGGGGTAATTATCCTTCAAGGATGCTTTGTTCAGATTTCGAAAATCTATGCAGAGTCTGATTTCCCTGGTTTTCTTACGTGTAGGGACTAAATTAGAAACCCACTTAGAAAAACGTAGTGGGACTATGATCTTGGCATTGTACATTTTCTTAATCTCTTTTTCTATCAAGGGAAGAAACTTAGGATTTATCCTCCTAAGTTTCTGCCTAAACGGTTTCTGATCTTCCTTTCTGGGAATCCTGTGATGTATGATGCTGGTATCATAGGCTTTCAAATCTTCATAACCCCAGGGAAAAACGTCTGAATATTCTTTGAATAGCTCAATGTACTTAATTTTTTGTTCTGGGGGTAAAGATTTGGATAGTTTAACCATCCTAGGCTTCTCTTCAGTTCCTATATTACATTCCTCTACCTCTCTCCCATGGGCTTCTATTTTTGGTTTCTTAGCTACATCGTCATTGTCAAACAGATCTTCTAAAGGGACAAGACCTCTAGGTAAAACATTACTTTTTAATTGTAAAACATCAGCATCTATTTCATCATCTCCTAACTCTCCTGAATCTACTGTATCTACCGTATTTACATTATTCACACTATCTATTTCAAATTCAGAATTATTTACATTCTCGTTTTCATTTTCTACATCTATGTTTGTACATTCAAAATCGTTCTTGCATTGCAAAAAGTCCTCTATCTGATCGTCATTTCCAAACACTTGCCAGTACCTGATATTATCGGGCACTGTCGGTCTGCATTTCACTTCAACAGTGTATGGGCGAGTTTGGCGGAAAGGAATCTTGCAGGAAGCAGCTGACGTAGCTAATCCGTCAGCCAGAATATTTTGTCCCCTTGGTATTGCCTGCAAGTCCACCTCATTAAAACACTTCAAGGCATCAAGAACAACATTCCTGTAGGCTCTAAGGCGTGGGTGTTTAGCAGCATACTCACCTTTAATTTTCTTGATTATTAATTCAGAGTCACCCCTTACCATTATTTGCTTAGCACCAGCTTTTTTCAACAACTTCAAACCAAGCATTAAAGCTTCATACTCGGCAACGTTGTTAGTGCAGTGGAAATTTAATTTATAGGAATGATTTTCTGAATACCTGTTTCGATGGTTATGCATCCAGACTCCATCTCCTACTACTTCTTTACTCACAGCTCCATCAAAATCCATACTCCAGAAATCAGCAGGGAACTCTTCAGTGATTACATTTTTCATCTTTGCTGCCTCACTGTTTTCTGGACCTTCATCTTGACTAGCTCCCTCTTCTGCCAGTTGAATTTCTAGCTCTTCAGTATCACCATCATTGTACAAGATGAATGAATCTAAATTGGAATGAGCAGAGTAAAGGGGGTAATTGTGAGGTTTCTCTTGACTGCTAACCATATACTTCATCAGTGTTTCTCTATATAACCTCTTATGTTGCCCGAACACCGGTATAGTGGCGTAAGACATATCCAGCTGCAAGGTCCCTTTCAACTTAGCTCCCCAAGACCGGGACAACAACATACCATACTTTGGCAGGATATCTGCAACCACCACATCCATTACCATACTTTTCGAAGGGATCTGAACCAGGGTGATGCATAGGTCCTTAATCAAACCAATACATTTGACTTTGCTGGAGTCAAATGAGTGTAGATCTTTATAAGGCCTGGTGACCTCCAATACCAGTTTTTCCATTATGTCTTTGGGCATTAGATTATGTGAGGCACCTGAATATAGCATGGCATTATGCAATATCAAATCATGTATGTTCAAACTGATATAAAAGGGAGATACATCACCGGTATCATCTTGACCATCTACTTCAGGTCCGAAAAGGAGTTTGGGATGATCGTCAGTAAGGTTCACAGTGTCTAAATGTGTCACTGATCCAATAGTCAAGGCCTTGGTGCCTATGTCAGGTTCAATGGCTAATGCTTTTAGTACTTATGAACGATAACCACTTCTGCTCATTAACTCGGTGAGTGGGATAGGAATTTTAATTTTGGCCAATTCTCCCTCTAGGCTAAAAGGCGCAGGAGTTCGAGTCTGACTTGTTGATTCTGATTGGTCCACCATATTCTTCCGCTCAGAAGTACTGGGCGGATTAACAAGTGAAACTTCGGGCTGTGCTGGTCTTTTCAGTATGGTGATGTTTTTCTTTACCGGAGCGTCGGTTTTACCTTTCTCAGAAGACTTTTCAGCAGTGGTCTTCTCAGGGGTTTTTCCAACAGTAATCGGCTCGAGGGTTTTCTCAGTCTCAGCCACCTTCTACGTTTCGGCCGTCTTTTTCGAGGAATTTCCTTTTGTCTTCTTACTTCACAGATTGTATTGATGGTGCACCTCCAAAATATCCTTTTCAAAAGCCTGTTGTCCTTCATCCTCGGCCTCCTCACTTACCTTTGTTTGATTTAGCAGAAAAAGTTCCTTCTCTTCTTGAGTAAGGAAAATGGCCTCATTGTCATGAATGCCCATGAGGTTGATATGAGTGTCCTCCAATTCCTCAATTACTTCCCCCCCTTCATCATCATAGTTTTCTTGCAGGGGAGGTCTGATCGGCTGATCAGGACCTCTCTGATCTCTTTGATCTCTTTCAAATTTGAGGAGGGTTTCTTCTAAAATTGGGGTTTCGAATCTGAGGGGCAGGTGTGTTGTCTCTCGGAGGATTTCTGTCTGAAATACTCATTCTTTCTATCAATAATTCCAGAGATCTAACCACATAATCCAATTTGGAATCAGTGGTTGACGTGGAAGGTTCTTCTTTGATCGTGACTCTCCTTTCTGTCCTTTGACGTGTCCTTTTTGCCAACAAATTAGCCTCCACACTAATAGCACTTTTTTGCATGTCTTCAAGGGTGGCAACATTTCTTTCTCTTAATTGGTAAGACATGTCAGCATCGAATCCATCAGGGAATTTAATAAATGCCAAACCTTGGGGAGGTTTGATTTCAGTTGGGATTGCATTATAAAAATTGTTAAAATGCGTGCAATAATCTTGGATAGTTTCACCTTGATTTCTTTTTATATTCTCGTATTCTGACAGTATCTGGAGAGGGTTTTTCTTTACCTCCCATCTGTCAAGAAAACTTCTTTGGAACATGACAAGGTCAGGGATTGATGTGGCGGGTAAGGCTTTAAACCATTTCTTGACGTCCCCTGTCAGACTCTGGGAAAACAGTCTCATTTGAACGTCGACTTCGTCAACTTCTTGTAAATCCAAGTAGTCGTTCATTTTATCCACATGTTGTTGTGTGTTTAATGTACTGGTTGCATCGAACTGTGGAAGTCTAGTCTGGTAGTCTTGGGGCATGGCATGTAGTGGTGCAGCCAACACCAAAGGGGCATATCGAGCTGCCATGATGGGTGGAGGAGGTGGGACGACGACCTGGGTGGTTGGAGAGGTAGCGACAGAAGACGAAGTCGATGAAGGACCGGGCAGTGTTGAGGTAGTGATTTGTAGTTTAGTCGTAGGAGACAAGACTTTGGGGGTTCGGGGATGAAATGCAGTTGGTTCAAAGACGAGCTTAGACACAAAAGTTTCAGACCATGTTCTAACAAGGTTTCGTGGTGGATGAAGGTCAAGATCAAGGTTTTGAAAGATATCTGGTTCTCCGGAAAAGGAAGGAGACTTATGAAGGGGAGTACAACTCGATGAACTGGTAGCTAAGGTCTTTCGCCTGAGCAACTGTTCGGGATTATCTATCGCTGTGGAGGGTTCTGGGTCTAGATGAGATCGAGTGTGAACTTTCTTGGGAGCCAAAAATCTTTTTTGGTTTATATATATATATATATATATTTTTTTTTTTTTTTTTTAATTTTATGGTGAAGGAAACTAGGGGAGATTTCTATGTTGACGTCATCTAGCTTCCAATTGTTCCTGAGTAGCTATGTCTTGTTCAATGGCTGCCCATGAACGTTTGAGTTCTTCCCGGTTATTGGCAGTTTTGAGGATTATGCCAAAAAGGTTTGACGCAATATGCATTTGATTCGATAGTCCGGGCTCGATATTAGGTTGTACTGCTGCGGGGACAGTCATAGACGAACATTAAGAGTGGAAAAAGGTTCAAAGAGAGATTATGAAAATAATATGTACAGAGTTAATCAACCTCTAAACATTACTTTCTTCTCAGAGTCAAACGTTCTTTAGGGGAAATAAAATGTGAGATATTCAGTTTTAGTTCGTCCCCAGTGGAGTCGCCAATTATGGTAGCACTTGGTAAATTTCCTAGAGGTTGAAAAAGAAGAAATCTACGAAGTTAACCTTAACCAACTGCTTTTAAAGCTGGGATCTAACCCTTCGATCTTCAGAGAGGGATCTATCTATAAGATTTAGATTTATTTTTAATTTCAGATATAAGGCTAGGTAAAGAAACCGTTGGTTTTGTTGTAAAAGGGTTTTTGGAAGTTGGTTGAGACAGTCTACACATCCATTGGGCTATGGGGTCTATATTTGATCAGATATTAGATGCAACCAGAAATGGCAAAGAAAACCTTCGCAGGGCAAGATAATACACTCACTGGATCTTTAGTAATTTAAAATGATGGATGGAAGAACAGATGAGGAAAATAACTTCAACTAACAAGCAGTCATGAATTTCTTAATTGAAGATATTAGAAGATAAACATTTAAATCTTTAGAATCGGAAACAGGGTATCAAAGATAAATCTTGCAACATAACGCTATTCATAAATATTAGATTCAGAAAACAAAATGAATACAGAGAAAGAAAAACATTTAACTTAGAAAAACAACATCACCAGTGAACATACGCAATAATCCTGTAAAAGTGTCTCTTCTTTATTAATGGCAGATCTCTTCAAAAATAGTATGGTTTGATAGCAATAGGGTGTGCGAATCAACAACACCCAATACTTCGAAAGATGAAGTATTTATAATTCAAAATACAAACGTTCCTGTCATAATAGATCAGGACGTGCTCATTCTATTTTTAGTCTAACTAACTTAACTAATCAAAACTGCTTGATGACTCAATACAGCTTCTTGCGGAATTTATGGGGTAGGCCGTTGGCAAGGTGCCTTAACAACCTCTTCTGACTGGATTGTGAAAACTCATCTGCTAATCTAGTAGATCACACAGTTCTTCCCATCTGAGATGACCTGACACTATGACTTTAAGCAGTCTCTGATATACTTCATCCATGTCTGTATATTTAGCAAATGTAGGCTTGATGATGAATATGTGTTTAATCTCATGTTGGATACTAATATCCAACTGCAAGGCATCCATGAATGCTTTTCCTGTGATGCTTCCTTGTATCCCTGAAAACTTGGAATTGTCCTTAGACACTTCAGTCAACCTTTTCTTGTAATCAGGGAGTGTCATTAATTTGTCATTAATGACCTTCAGGCCAGGTAGGCCTTTCCTTTGGAGAGAATCTATCCTATTGAAAAACTTATGCACTCCTTGATCCATGACTTGAATCTTCTCCTCAAGATGAAGCATGAGACCTCTTTTGGTTAGAACCCTTTTGACTTCAAGTATAGTTTCTGTCCTATCCTCAATCTTTAATTCTTCTAGTTCCTCCCTGGTCTTGGAATTCAGGAACCTTATGATTTCATTCGCTTGGGCTGGCATGTCTCCCAGCTCCATTCTGATTTTCTCAACAACCTACTTGCTCCTCTCGAGCAACTCATTTTATTCAAACATGATTTGAACCATTGGCCAGATTTCATTTATGGACTTGGAAATATCTATCCACACAATCTCTTTGACCTCAGCCAAAGTCTTTCCTGCCATTGTCTATTTCTGGAGCTGCTGTAACTCCTTCCTGATTTGCTCATTCACCTGTTTCTCTTTGGACAGACTTGTCTGGAAATAAGTCTTTAGCTCTTGGATATTCTCCAGTTCTTTCTTAAGCCTACTAATTTCTGACTCTTGCAGGTTCATTCTCTCAATAGACTTGGCCAAGTCTGTTGTTCCCTCTGGTAGTGGCACTGATGCAGTAGATGGAACGGTTGTCACTATTGTTGTGCTCAATCCTACAATTGGGATAGCACTTAATTGGATGCCTTCCATTGTCTTTGCCTGCTCTTTCTCTTTTAGCAGTCTTTCCATCTCAACCTCCATCTCATTTGGCTGAGCATTTTGCTCCATGAGTAACTTTAACATCTCATCCTTTTCCCCTTCCTTTTCGGCTATCTCATTTGCCTGGGGGTCCTCTATTGGAGGGATCTTTAGTTGTTTTCTTAAGGATGCGATGTCAGCATTTTTCTTTTTAATCATCTCTTCGGCAACCTTGACGTTTGTCGAGTCATAATCGATCTTGAGGACTAGCTCCTCCAACGTCTTGATTTTGTTGTCTTTCGCGAAAGATGACATTTTCTCCAGCTTAAGTTGGGTCTGGGCATTGTTCAAGGCTACCCGAAATTTTGAAGCAGAGGCTGAAGCATGGGCCAAAGTGTGGAAAACCATCTCCCCAGTTTTCTTGTGTAGATCCATCTGATTTGTTGGATGCACATCTTTCACTTGGAACTCAAAAGTGGCCCTTTTGTAATCTGATATCACCTTGGGATCCGAGACTTGTGCTTGGAGGTAAGCTATATGCATCCTACCCTTTTCAGTGTCAAATGTTGAAAGAAGCCTATGATGAGCTATGGACGACTGCTTCTAAAACTGGGCATAAGTGTTTCTAGTGAGTGCCTGGTTCTTCTTCTTGATCAAATCATACTTTTCAAAAATGCCCAACTTGGGACCAGTCTTGCTTGGAGGAGTATCTAAGGGAGAATCTATAGATTTCTTTGGTATTTCTGTTGTGATTGCTTTAAAATGGCCCGAACCAAAAGGTGGAGTGACTGGCTTGACCCCTGTGGTGGTCACTGTGGTAGCTGGGACTTCTTGTTCAACTGTCGCGCCAGGCGTTGAAACTTTCTTTGGCTTTTTGGAGTGTATTTGAAATTCCTCTGATGACACTTCCGTTACAGGAGGAGACGACTCCTGTCGGGGCCTCTTCTCCTTGGGGAAATGAGGTGTGGTGGTGGGTAAAACACTCGTTGAAGGCGTCTGTTGTTCAACATCAATCTGTTGTTCCACGTCCATCAAAGTATCGAGCTCCCATTCTGTCTGATTTGCAAATTTCTCGATTTCTGGCTTGGACTCATGCGCATATAGGACATTCTTATTTTTCACTCTCATTTCAGAAATGATCCCACAGGGATCATAATGCCAAGTGAAAATTGTAAGGAATTTCATCTCCTTTAACATTATGTCTGCTTCCTCACCTTCGCCTCTACTATTGCAGATGAAAGAACCAATCGGCCCTTTGATCCACAATTGTTGCTTCTTATTAAGGGAAACAAAGTGAATATTATCAGAATTCATTATCTTCCTAATATATTCTAATGCAAAAATTCTTACCGGTACATATCTCGGCAGCTTGTAAGGTGCCAATTCGCACCCGTAAACTCGGATCCCGGAGTGATTCTGATACAAGTACCAATCTCCTGTCTTTGCGTCTTCCGAGAGATGTAGAATTCTCTGGACCTCTTCATTTATTCATGGCTCAGGCCGGCCACCCAACATACTTAGCACAGGGTGGTAAAATTGATCAATGAACGCTTTTAAGTCATATTCAGTAGAGTTATGTTTCAGAAGAGAAGTCCACGCTGTGAATGGTTGGGGCTTCCCGTCGGCGTCCATCTTCTGCATGGAGAAAGTGAACCTATCAGCTTAAAAGTACACAAACATATAAGCCAAAATGGAGGAATATCTAAACATGCCCTCTGTGCCGAAATTCACAAATTGTTCATGGATATTATTGGCCAAGAAGGTGTTGTAGTTGAACTGTGTGGTGGGTTGTTCATCGTTCGAGAAAATGGACAGAAAACCCAGGATGGGCTAATCTACCCATTGATTAGAATAGTAACCAAGCAGGGCATACAGGGAAGAAAGGATTTGATTTCCTTTGGTGGAGAACATGGAAGAAGGGTAAGGGGGGTTGGTGGAAGGGAGTGGAGTGGAAGTGGGGAGAAAAAGCTCAAATATTTGAGATCTTTGTGGGAAAGTCATTTTTTGATAAAGCTCAGTGAGGGTTTCTAAGTTGAATGGGGACGCAGATTCAGCACGGTTAATTTGCATCATCTCGCCAATATCTTCTGGGGTGACGAAGAAGAGGATGTCCCTGGATGAAGAAACGAATGCTTTATGATCGGGGATGTAATGGGCTTGGCATTTGAGGGAAAATTCGGGGAAGTGATGAATCCGGGGAAAGAGATACAGGGGCAAATTGGACTCCTAGAGTCCAATTTTGTCACTTTGGTCCAGGAACACCTCCCAGAGCCATGACTGCAGATCATAAAAGTCAAAACTGCAGATAGTATCCGCTATCAATCGATCTTTATCGACCAAGGGAATTTTATCCAGGTCAACAGGAGGAGGAAGAAAATGATTTTCTTCTTCTTCTGCTTGTCTGGACTTTGACACCATTTCAGCTACTGTACCTACAAATAAACAATACATTAGTGGAGTCAACTGGACTGTAGGTGAAGGTGATGCAGAAGCAATGGAGGAATAAGAGGCTTCTGGCGCGATGGATGAATAACGAATGAAAAAGGACAACGATAGTTTTATTCAAAATTGGGGTCGGTTTGGCGCGGGAGATAGGTCAGCAGGATAACGGGTATGTTATCTTATAATAAATGGACAACGGTCCACTAGGGATGAGTTGGCAGATGACGGTGGCCAAGGCATACAGATGAGTGATGTGGAGGTAGGTGATTGGAGGTAAAATTCACCGAAGGGGGATGGTCATGAATGGAAAAGGTAAAGGCCTGACAACAGGGATTGACAGCAGTTATGGGATGGGACTCAACCCCGGGAACAAGTGGGACAAGTGGACTTAGTGGAGGATGACGTCCATGAGTGACGGGCTGTCAGAGAGCATGTGAGGGATGGGACTTGAGAACCAATAATTTGATGCCACGTAAGACCGGGGGCCTGTCAAAGGGGAAATATCTATTCCGGACCCCCCCCCTTGGTTAAAAGCAGAACACCAAGGGGGGTCCAAAATTCATTGTTATCCATTGATCTGCGCACTGGTTTCCTGGCCGCAGATCTAAGCGCATCCCATCTCAACACGAGGTCTCCCAGCTCAAAATCATCCTCCTTGGTTCGTTTGTCAAAGATCTTCTTGATGTTCTCTTGGATGGCATGTGTTTTGTTGAAAACATCCTCTCTAGTCTGTTGCAAATGAATCACCTGATTGATTCATATTTGGGAGTCATTTGGTTCATCTTGCATTTCTTGAAGTAACTTCATGACAGGGACTCCCAAAGAAGTTGGGAAAACAGCCTCAGTACCGTAGACCAGCTGGTATGGTGACATACCAATTGACCTTTTGGTGGTCAGTCTATCTGCCCATAAAGAAAATACCATCTTATCATGCCATGATTTTTTATTTTCCTACAATGTTTTCTTGATGATATTTACCAAAGTCTTGTTTGAGGATTCCACCAACCCATTCCCCTAAGGGTAGTAGGTTGTGGAATGCCCCAAGCCAATGTGGTAATGACTGCAGAAATCAAAGAGTTTCTTTGACCGAAAGGCCGCTGCATTGTCAGTAATGATCTTTCTAGGACAACCAAAACGGGATAAAATATGATTTTCAAGAAATTTGATAATAACAGAGTTGGTGGCTTGCCTGCTTGGTATGGCCTCGATCCATTTGGTAAAATAATCAATGGCAGTAAGAATCCATCGATGTTGGCCTGAATACGGAGGGTGTATTTCACCAATGAAATCCAGTCCCCATTGCTGGAAAGGGGCCTCCACTGAAATTGGTTTAAGAGGTAGAGGAAGGCGTTTCCTTTTACCCTCAAAAAGTTGACACTGGTGACATCCTGTTACTTTCTGATGCACATCTGCAAACAGGGTTGGCCAGTAAAATCGAGCTCTAAGTATTTTGTTGGTTGTAACCTTCTAGTTCAAATGGCCACCACATTCTCCTGCATGAAACTCCTGCAACACTTTATCAGCTTCATCTTTCAGTAAACAACTTAAAAGAATACCTGCAGGGTCTTTCCAATACAAATTTCCTTCTAGAATACAGAATTTCAATTCCTTCAACTTTAAAAATCTAGCTTTAGTCTTAGTTAAACCAGGGGGAGCTTGTAATTTTTTTAGAACAAAAATAAGGTCTGCATACCATGGAGAGTTTAGAAAAACCTCTCTAACGTTTGGTGTTGCCATCTCGCCCTTTTCATCTACCACATCTAGAAAATTAATGTCAGGAGCCTAAAAGTTCTATTCAGCCATCAATTTGGCAAGGCCCTGGCCTTTGATCAGTTTTGTGGGCTTGATTTCTATGTCATATTCTAGAATAACTGCAATCCACTTTCCCCTTCTCCCATCAGGGTTGTCTTGTGTCAAAATATCTTTTACTATCGCATTTGGAACATAATCTATGATGTGGGAATGGAGAATATAGACCCTGAAGTCCTTGATAGCCTTTACCAAAGCAAAATCTTGTTTCTCCATGATATTGTAGTTCAATGCAACATCTCTTAGAGATTTGCTGAAGAAATCTATGGGCTATTCATACCCTTCACTATTCTTCTACAGTAACACAGCTGCTATAGTATGTTTAGAGGAGAAATAAAAGAGATAGAAATCTTTAGTGAAATTAGGACTAATCAAAACTCGGGCTTCTGTGAGTGCTTGTTTGACCTGTTCGAACGATTTTCTGGACTCGAAGTCCCATTTTATTTTTGCGTCCTTTTTAAGCATGTTTGTAATGTTTCGGAGGAGCTCGTCCAGATTAGGAATGAATCTTAGAAGAAAGTTAATTTTCCCTATAAACGACTGTAGTTCTTTGAGGTTTCTTGGGTGTTCTAACTTTAGTATGGCCTCGATTCTGCTGGGGTCAATTTGTATTCCCTATTTAGAGATGATGTGTCCCAACAATTTTCCTTCTTCTAATCCAAAAGGACACTTCTTGGGATTCAAATAAATCCCGAACCTTCTACATTTTTTGAAAACTCGTCTAAGATGCCGCAGGTGTTAATCATCAGATTGGGAAAACACAGTCACATCATCTAGATAAACGACAATAAACTTGCCTGACTCTTCTATGAAGGCGATGTCCATTGCCCTCTTGAAGGTGGCTCCTGCGTTCATCAGACGAAAAGGCATCTTCACATACATGAAAGTGCCCCATGGTGTGGTGAAAGCGGTTTTTTCCTGATCGTCTGGGTGAACTAGGACCTGGTTGTAGCCTGAGAAACCATCTAATAGAGAAATTCAACTGGACCTGACCACTCTTTGCAGGAGATGATCCATTTTAGGCAAGGGGTAATATTCCTTCAGGGATGCTTTGTTCAGATTTCGAAAATATTGCAGAGTCTGATTTCCCCGATTTTCTTACGTGTAGGGACTAAATTAGAAACCCAGTTAGAAAAACGTAGTGGGACTATGATCTTGGCATTGTACATTTTCTTAATCTCTTTTTCTATCAAGGGAAGAAACTTAGGATTTATCCTCCTAAGTTTCTGCCTAAACGGTTTCTGATATTCCTTTATGGGAATCCTGCGTTGTATGATGCTGGTATCATAGGCTTTCAAATCTTCATAGCCCCAGGCAAAAACGTCTGAATATTCTTTGAATAGCTCAATGTACTTAAGCTCTTGTTCTGGGGGTAAAGATTTGGACAGTTTAACCATCCTAGGCTTCTCTTCAGTTCCTATATTGCAGTCCTCTACCTCTTTCCCATGGGCTTCTATTTTTGGTTTCTTACGTACATCGTCATTGTCAAACAAATCTTCTAAAGGGACAATACCTCTAGGTAAAACATTGCTTTTTAATTGTAAAACATCGGCATCTATTTCATCATCTCCTAACTCTTCTGAATCTACTGTATCTACCATGTTTACATTATTCACACTATCTATTTCAAATTCAGAATTATTTACATTCTCGTTTTCATTTTCTACATCTATGTTTGTACATTCAAAATCATTCTTGCATTGCAAAAAGTCCTCTATTTGATCGTCATTTCCAAACACTTTCTAGTACCTGATATTATCGGGCACTGTCGGTCTGCATTTCACTTCAACAGTGTATGGGCGAGTTTGGTAGAAAGGAATCTTGCAGGAAGCAGCTGACATAGCTAATCCGTCAGCCAAAATATTCTGTCCCCTTGGCATTGCCTGCAAGTCCACCTCATTAAAACACTTCAAGGCATCAAGAATAACATTCCTGTAGGCTCTAAGGCACGGGTGTTTAGCAGCATACTCACCTTTAATTTTCTTGATTATTAATTCATAGTCACCCCTTACCATTATTGGCTTAGCACCAACTTTTTTCAACAGCTTCAGACCGAGCATTAAAGCTTCATACTCGACAATGTTGTTAGTGCAGTGGAAATTTAACTTATAGGAATGATTTTCTGAATACCTGTTTTGATGGTTATGCAGCCAAACTCCAGCTCTTGCTCCTTCTTTACTCACAACTCCATCAAAATCCATACTCCAGAAATCAACAGGGAACTCTTCAGTGATTACATTTTTCATCTTTGTTGCCTCACTGTTTTCTGGACCTTCATCTTGACTAGCTCCCTCTTCCGCCAGCTGAATTTTTGGTTCTTTAGTATCACCATCATTATACAAGATGAACGGATATAAATCAAAATGAGCAGAGTAAAGGGGGTAATTGTGAGGTTTCTCTTGACTACTGACCATATACTTCATCAGTGTTTCTCTGTATAACCTCCTCTATTGCTTGAACACCGGTATAGTGGCGTAAGACATATCCAACTGCAAGGTCCCTTTCAACTTAGCTCCCCAAGACCAGGACAACAACATACCATACTTTGGCGGGATATCTGCAACCACCACGTACATTACCATACTTTTCGAAGGGATCTGAACCAAGGTGATGCATAGGTCCTTAATCAAACCAATACATTTGACTTTGCTGGAGTCAAATAAGTGTAGATATTTATAAGGCATGGTGACCTCCAATCCCAGTTTTTCCATTACAACTTTGGGCATCAGATTATGTACCTGAATCCAGCATGGCATTATGCAATATCAAATCATGTATGTTAAAACTGATATAAAAGGGAGCGACATCACCGGTATCGTCTCGACCATCTACTTCAGGTCTGAAAAGGAGTTCGGGATGATCGTCAGTAAGGTTCACAGTGTCTGAATGTGTCACTGATCCAATAGTCAAGGCCTTGGTGCCTATGTCAGGTTCAATGGCTAATGCTTTTAGTACTTGTGAATGAAAATCGCTTCTGCTCATTAACTCTGTGAGTGGGATAGGAATTTTAATTTTGGCCAATTCTCCCTCCAGGCTAAAAGGCGCAGGAGTTCGAGTCTAACTTGTTGATTCTGATTGGTCCACCATATTCTTTCGCTCATAAGTAATGTGCGGATTAACAGGTGAAACTTCGAGTTATGCTGGTCTTTTCAGTATGGTGATATTTTTCTTCATCGAAGCGTCGGTTTTACCTTTCTCAGAAGAATTTTCAGCAGTGGTCTTCTCAGGGGTTTTTCCAGCAGTAATTGGCTCGAGGGTTTTCTCAGTCTCAGCCACCTTCTGCATTTCGGTCGTCTTTTTCGAGGAATTTCCTTCTGTCTTCTTACTTCGCAGATTGTATTGACGGTGCACCTCCAAAATAGCGTTTTCAAAAGCATGTTGTCCTTCATCCTTGGCCCCCTCACTTACCTTTGTTTGATTTAGCAGAAAAAGTTCCTTCTCTTCTCGAGTAAGGAAAATGGCCTCATTGTCATGAATTTCCATGAGGTTGATATGAGTGTCCTCCAATTCCTCAATTACTTCCCCCCCTTCATCAACATAGTTTTATTACGGGGGAGGTTTGATCAGCTGATCAAGACCTCTCTGATCTCTTTGATCTCTTTGATCTCTTTTATCTCTTTGCCTGATTTGAGGAGGGTTTCTTCTAAAATTGGGGTTTCGAATTTGAGGGGTAGGTGTGTTGTCTCTTGGAGGATTTCTGTCTGAAGTACTCGTTCCTTCTATCAATAATTCCAGAGATCTGACCACAGAATCCAATTTGGAATCAATGGTTGACGTGGAAGGTTCTTCTTTGATCGTGACTCTCCTTTCTATCCTTTGACGTGTCCTTTTTTCCAACAAATTATCCTCCACACTAATAGAACTTTTCTGCATGTCTTCAAGGGCGGCAACATTTCTTTCTCTTAATTGGTAAGACATGTCAGCATCGAATCCATCAGGGAATTTAATCAATGCAAAACCTTGGGGAGGTTTGATTTCAGTTGGGATTGCATTATACAAATTGTTAAAACGCGTGCAATAATCTTGGATAGTTTCACCTTGATTTCTTTTTATATTCTCGTATTCTGACAGTATCTGGAGAGGGTTTTTCTTTACCTCCCATCTGTCAAGAAAACTTCTTTGGAACGCGACAAGGTCAGCGATTGATGCGGCGGGTAAGGCTTTGAACCATTTCTTGACGTCCCATGTTAGACTCTGGGCGAATAGTCTCATTTGAACGTCGACTTCGTCAACTTCTTGTAAATCCAAGTAGTCGTTCATTTTATCCACATGTTGTTGTGCGTTTAATGTTCTGGTTGCATCGAACTATGGAAGTCTAGTCTGGTAGTCTTGGGGAATGGCATGTAGTGGTGCAACCAACACCAAAGGGGCATATCGAGCTAGCATGACGGGTGGAGGAGGTGGGACAACGACCTGGGTGGTTGGAGAGGTAGCGACGGAAGATGAATTCGATGAAGGACTGGGCGGTGCTGAGGTAGTGATTTGTAGTTTATTTGTAGGTGACAACACTTCGGGGGTTCCGGGATGAAACACAGTTGGGTCAAAGATGAGCTTAGACACAAAAGTTTCAGACCGTGTTCTAAAAAGGTTTCGTGGTAGACGAAGTTCAAGATCAAGGTTTTGAAAGATATCTGGTTCTTCGGAAAAGGAAGGAGACTTATGAAGGGGAGTATAACTCGATGAACTAGTAGCTAAGGTTTTTCGCCTGAGCAACTGTTCGGTATTATCTATCGCTGTGGAGGGTTCTAGGTCTGGATGAGATCGAGTGTGAACTTTCTTGGGAGCCATAAATCTTTTTTGGTTTATATATATATATATATATATTTTAATTTTATGGTGAAGGAAACTAGGGGAGATTTCTACGTTGACGTCATCTAGCTTCCAATTGTTCTTGAGTAGCTATGTCTTGTTCAATGGCTTCCCATGAACGTTCGAGTTCTTCTCGATTATTGGAAATTTTGAGGATTATGTCAAAAAGGTTTGACGCAATATCCATTTGATTCGATAGTCCGGGCTCGATATTAGGTTGTACTGCTGCGGGGACAGTCATAGAGGAACATTAAGAGTGGAAAAAGGTTCAAAGAGAGATTCTGAAAATAATATGTACAGAGTTAATCAACCTCTAAACATTACTTTCTTCTCAGAGTCAAACGTTCTTTAGGGGAAATAAAATGTGAGATATTCATTTTTAGTTCGTCCCCAGTGGAGTCGCCAATTATGTTAGCACTTGGTAAATTTCCTAGAGGTTGAAAAAGAAGAAATCTACGAAGGTAACCTTAACCAATCGCTTTTAAAGCTGGGATCTAGCCCTTCCAGCTTCAGAGAGGGATCTCTCTATAAGATTTATCTTTGTTTTTAATTTCAGATATAAGGCTAGGTAAAGAAACCGTTGGTTTTGTTGTAAAAGGGTTTTTGGAAGTTGGTTGAGACAGTCTACACATCCATTGGGCTATGGGGTCTATATTTGATCAGATATTAGATGCAACCAAAAATGCCAAAGAAAACCTTCGCAGGGTGAGATAATACACTCACTGGATCTTTAGTAATTTAAAATGATGGACGCAAGAACAGATGAGGAAAATAACTTCAACTAACAAGCAGTCAAGAATTTCTTAATTGAAGATATTAGAAGATAAACATTTAAATCTTTAGAATCGGAAATAGGGTATCAAAGATAAATCCTGCAACATAACACTATTCATAAAGATTAGATTCATAAAACAAAATGAATACAGAGAAAGAAAAACATTTAACTTAGAAAATCAACATCACCAGTGAACATACGCAAGAATCCTGTAAAAGTGTCTTTTTTTTATTAATGGCAGATCTCTTCAAAAATAGTACAGTTTGATAGCAATAGGGTGTGCGAATCAACAACCCCCAATACTTCGAAAGATGAAGTATTTATAATTCAAAATAAAAACGTTCTTGTCATAATTGATCAGGACGTGCTCATTCCATTTTTAGTCTAACTAACTTAACTAATCAAAACTGCTTGATGACTTGATACAACTGTTTGCGGAATTTCTGGGGTAGGTCGTTGGCGAGGTGCCTTCGCAACCTCTTTTGACTAGACAGGTGACTGGATTGTGACAGCTCATCTGCTAATCTAGTAGATCACACATTTCTTCCCATCTGAGATGACCTGGCACTGTGACTTTAAGCAGTCTCCGATATACTTCATCCATGTCTGTATATTTAGCAAATGTAGGCTTGATGATGAATATGTGTTTAATCTCATGTTGGATACTAATATCCAACTGCAAGGCATCCATGAATGTTTTTCCTGTGATGCTTCCCTGTATCCCTGTAAACTTGGAATTGTCCTTAGACACTTTAGTCAACCTTTTCTTGTAATCAGGGAGTGTCATTAATTTGTCATTAATGACCTTCAGGCCAGGTAGGCCTTTCCTTTGGAGAGCATCTATCCTATTGAAAAACTTTTGCACTCCTTGATCCATGACTTGAATCTTCTCCTCAAGATGAAGCATGAGACCTATTTTGGTTAGAACCCTTTTGAATTCAAGTATAGTTTATATCCTGTCCTCAATCTTTAATTCTTCTAGTTCCTCCCTGGTCTTGGAATTCAGAAACCTTATGATTTCATTCGCTTGGGCTGGCATGTCTCCCAGCTCCATTCTGATTTTCTCAAAAGCCTTCTTGCTCCTCTCGAGCGAATCATTTTGTTCAAACATGATTTGAACCATTGGCCAAATTTCATTTATGGAATTGGAAATATCTGTTCACACAATCTCTTTGACCTCAGCCAAAGTCTTTCCTGCCATTGTCTATTTCTGGAGCTGTTGTAACTCCTTCCTGATTTGCTCATTCACCTGTTTCTCTTCGGATAGACTTGTCTGGAAAGAATTCTTTAGCTCTTGGAGATTCTCCACTTCTTTCTTAAGCCTACTGATTTCTGACTCTTGCAGGTTCATTCTCTCCATAGGCCTAGCCAGGTCTGTTGTTCCCTCTGGTAGTGGCACTGATGCAGCAGATGGAACGGTTGTCACTATTGTTGTGCTCAATCCTGCAATTGGGATAACACTTAATGGGATGCCTTCCATTGTCTTTGCCCGCTCTTTCTCTTTTAGCAATCTTTCCATCTCAGCCTCCATCTCCTTTAGCTGAGCATTTTTCTCCATGAGTAACTTTAACATCTCATCCTTTTCCCCTTCCTTTTCGGCTATCTCCTTTGCTTGGGGGTCCTTTGTTGGAGGGAGATTTAGCTGTTTTCTTAAGGATGCGATGTCATCATTTTTATTTTTAATCATCTCTTCGACAACCTTGACATTTGTCGGGTCGTAACTGATCTTGAGGCCTAGCTCCTCCAACGTCTTGATTCTGTTGTCTTTCACGAAAGATGACATTTTCTCTAGCTTAAGTTGGGTCTGGGCATTGTTCAAGGCTACCCGAAATTTTGAAGCAGAGGTTGAAGCGTGGGCCAAAGTGTGGAAAACCATCTCCCCAGTTTGCTTGTGCAGATCCATCTGATCTGTTGGATGCACATCTTTTGCTTGGAACTCGAAAGTGGCCCTTTTGTAATCTGATATCACCTTGGGATCTGACACTTGTGCTTGGAGATAAGCCATATGCATCCTACCCTTTTCAGTGTCAAATGCAGAAAGAAGCCTATGCTGAGATGTGGATGACTACTTCTGAAACTAGGCATAAGTGCTACTAGTGAGTGTCTGGTTCTTCTTCTTGATCAAATCATACTTTTCAAAAATGCCCAACTTGGGACCAGTCTTGCTTGGAGGAGTATCTAAGGGAGAATCTGTAGATTTCTTTGGTATTTCTATTGTGATTGCTTTAAATTGGCTCGAACTGAAAGGTGGAGTGACTGGCTTGACCCCTGTGGTGGTCACTGTGGTAGCTGGGACTTCTTGTTCAACTGTCGTGCCAGGCGTTGAAACTGTCTTTGGATTTTTGGAGTGTATTTGAAATTCCTCTGATGAAACTTCCATTACAGGAGGAGACGACTCCTGTCGGGGCCTCTTCTCCTTGGGGAACTGAGGTGTGGTGGTGGGTAAAACACTCGTTGAAGGCGTCTGCTGTTCAACGTCAATCTGTTGTTCCACGTCCATCAAAGTATCCGACTCCCATTCTGTCTGATTTGCAAATTTCTCGATTTCTGGCTTGGACTCATGCGCATATGGGACATTCTTATTTTTCACTCTCATTACAGAAATGATCCCACAGGGATCATAATGCTAGGTGAAACTTGGAAGGAATTTCATCTCCTTTAACATTTTGTCTGCTTCCTCACCTGCGCCTCTACTATTGTAGATCAAAGAACCAATATGCCCTTTGATCCACAATTGTTGCTTCTTCTTAAGGGAAACAAAGTGAATATCATCAGAATTCATTATCTACCTAATATATTCTAATGCAAAAATTCTTATCGGTACATATCTCGGTAGCTTGTAAGGTGCCAATTCTCACCCGTAAACTCGGATCTCGAAGTGATTCTGATACAAGTACCAGTCTCATGTATTTGTTTCTTTCGAGAGATGTAGAATTCTCTGGACCTCTTCATTTATTCGTGGCTCAGGCCGACCACCCAACATACTTACCATAGGGTGGTAAAATTGATCAATGAACGCTTTTAAGTCGTATTCAACAGAGTTATGTTTCAGAAGAGAAGTCCATGTTGTGACTGGTTGGGGCTTCCCGTCGACGTCCATCTTCTGCATGGAGAAAGTGAACCTGTCGTCTTGAAAGTAAACGAACATATAAGCCATAATGGAGGAATATCTAAACATGCCCTCTGTGGAGAAATTCACAAATTGTTCATGGATATTATTGGCCAAGAAGGTGTTGTAGTCAAACTGCATGGTGGGTTGTTCATCATTCGAGAAAATGGAAAGAAAACCCAAGATGGGCTCATCTACCCATTGATCAGAATAGTAACCAAGTAGGGCACACAGGGAAGAAATGATTTGATTTCCTTTGGTGGAGAACATGGAAGAAGGGTAAGTGGGGTTGGTGGAAGGGATTGGAGTGGAAGTGGGGAGAAAAAGCTCAAATATCTGAGCTCTCTGCTGGAAAGTCATTTTTTGATAAAGCTCAGTGAGGGTTTCTAAGTTGAACGGGGATGCAGATTCAGCACGGGTAATTTGCATCATCTGATCAATATCTTCTGGGTTGACGAAGAAGAGGACGTCCCCAGATGAAGAAACGATGTCTTTCTGATCGGGGATGTAATGGGCTTGGCATTTGAGGGAAATTCGAGGAAGTGATGAATCCGGGGAAAGAGATACAGGGGCAAATTGGACTCCCAGAGTCCAATTTCGTCACTCTGGTCCAGGAACACCTCCCGGAGCCATGACTGTAGATCAGAAAAGTCAAAACTGCAGATAGTATGTGCTATCAATCGATCTTTATCGACCAAGGGAATTTTATCCAGGTCAACAGGAGGAGGAAGAAAAGGACTTTCTTCTTCCTCTGCTTGTCTGGACTTTGACACCATTTCAGCTAATGTACCTGCAAATAAACAATACATTAGTGGAGTTAACTGGACTGTAGGAAAAGGCGATGCAGAACCAATGGAGGAATAAGAGGCTTCTGGCGTGATGGATGAATAATGAATGAAAAGGGAAAATGGTAGTTTTATTCAAAATTGGGGTCGGTTTGGCGCGGGAGATAGGTCAGCAAGATAACGGGTATGTTTTCCTATAATAAATGGACAACGAGCCACTAGGGATGAGTTGGCAGATGACGGTGGCCAAGACATACGGATGAGTGACGTGGAGGTAGGTGATTGGAGGTAAAAGTCACCGAAGGGGGCTGGTCATGAATGGAAAAGGTAAAGGCCTGACAGCAAGGACTGACAGCAGTTATGGGATGGGACTCAACCCCGGGAATAAGTGGGACAAGTGGACTTAGTGGAGGATGACGTCCATGAGTGATGGGCTGTCAGAGAGCATTTGAGGGATGGGACTTGAGAACCAATAGGCTGACGCCACGTAAGACCGGGGGCCCGCCGAAGGGGAAATATCTATTCTGGACCCCCCCCCCCTTGGTTAAAATAAAAACACCAAGGGGGTCCGAAATAAATTGTGATCCATTGATATGTGTGCTAGTTTCCTGGCCGCAGATTTGAGCGCATTCTTTAATACTCATTCCGGACCCCCCCCTCCATTAAAGGCAGAACGGACGGGGGGGGTCCCGAATCCAATGTGGACCATATATTTAAGCACTCTGTTCTAGGTCGTCCATATGTGCACCCAAGTTATAACTAATTCCGGACCCCCCCCCTTTCTGTTAAAGGCAGAACCGGCGGGGGGGGTCCAGAATCCAATGTGAGCCGATGATCTAAGCGCTCCTCTCTGAGTCGTCCAGATGAGCATCCGTGTTATTGTTGATTCCGGACCCCCCCCCCTGGTTAAAAGCATAATGGTCGGGGGGGTCCAGAATGCACTGTGAGCCATATATCTTAGCGTCGTGATCGAGACCATTGATAAGTGCAAGGAACATAGATCAAGGAGCAGAAACATAAGTACTTTGGGGAAAAACTTAGGATATAAAGCATTTTATGGGTTTTCCCCAAATTTTCACATAAACCCCACCAAGGAGACTCCATATAAGCTATTCTAAGGCCATGGGGACATGGGGTAGCAATTTCATCGATCTGGTTTCATGGGGGTCAAGAAAAACAAGAAACTAACCTACATGCTAACCTATCTTCTAAGACTATTAACCCAGATTAAACTGTTGGGTTAAGAAATTACTCTACCTGAGGGCTATCTAACCAGGATTAGACAGTCTGGTCAGATTTATTCACTAATCTAACCTAGGGGCTATCTGACCAGGATTAGACAGTCTGGTCAGATTTATTCACTAATCTAACCTAGGGGCTATCTGACCAGGATTAGACAGTCTGGTCAGATTTATTCTCTAACCTATCAACATTAAAAATTTAAAAGAACTTGGTCATGCTTGAAAGGTATGACCGAGTTACTATTATTGCATGGGGCTTTTGTTTCAATTCTTTTATGCCCTCTTTTATTTTTCTTTCCTTTTCCTTTTTCTTTTCTTTTTTCTTTTCTTTTTCTTTTTCTTTTTCTTTTTCTTTTTCTTTTCTCTTTTTCTTTTCTTTTTCCTTTTTTCTTTTCTTTTAAAATGAAAAATCAATTGCCAATAAAAACACTAGATACAGATAATATCCACAATATCCAAGTCATAAGTTGATTCCCATAATTTATGGGGTGATAACACCCCGCACCGTTTCTGGCAAGTACCTCTTTATTTTTATGCAAGATTGAGGAGGATAACATATGCTTGTAATGTAATCTCATCCTTCAGATGAGTCCCTCAGATTATTTTTAACGAACCCTAGGAAGGAGTGGTTCATTCCCATATGGGCCTTTCAATGCTTTGTTTTACAAGTCCAAAGAAACAAAACTTAGGGGTTTTTCATGTTTAGAGAGTCTGAAAAACACTTAAAGAAAACTACAAAATGGCCTTTTTAGTAAGTTAGTCTGACAAGACTGAAAAAGACATAATCTACCGCTCATCAGATGTTTTCTTCAAATACTTTTACGAGCGTGAAAATAATAAGGTCGCTCGGCTATCTTTTTAGTTTTAGGGAGCTTGAAAAGAGCTTAAAGGATACTCTATAGGGTTTTTTTTTGTATTACCATTACGAGTCCGAAAAAGAAAAAAAGGGTTACTCGATTGCAATCTCATAGTTTCATGAGCGTGAGAAACAATTAAGACCATGCTTAGATTTTTTCTTAAAAAACCCTAAAAGTATATGTACATAAGAAAAACACACAAAAGCGACAAAAAATGGAGGATGCATATCAAAAGTTTGGTCCTCAAATCTCTCAACCTGTAATAGAGACACTTTGCAAAGTTCATTAGGCTTAGGGAATAGGTAAAAATATTCAAAAATTAATTTAATTTGAAATTAAAATGGTAAAAAGTGAATAAAAGAGGTCAAAATAGTTCATTTCATTTGTATTTTCACCCAAATAGTGCCAAAAAATGTAAATGTGTTGAACTTGCATATAATGGATCTAGATAAACAATAATATACACATTTTCAAATAGAATTGGAGAAAGAATAAGAAGGAGAGAAAGAATGAAAGAATTCTCATTAACCGTTGTGAATAATGAATAATTTACACATGATATACTCTGTATAACTCAATGAATGCGCATTGGAGGAGAACCAATGAGCCATAATGGTGGTCTAGAGTGATCTAGACACACACCAACAATTACGGGAGTGAACTTCCACCTGGTCTAGTCCCTCAGGCAGTTATGGGAGTGAACTGTCACCTAGTTGAGTTAACTTGTCAACTAGTCTTTAGTTAACTGAATGAACAGAGAGTAGTGAGGAGTTAACTCATGGAATCAAGGGTAATGTGCCAGTTTGGTGATGATACCAAGGCAAGGTAGAATTATCATGGTTATGATCCCAATGTTGCATGGTGAAAAAACCAATGTAGCATCTAAACTCAACTCAACTAGTCAAACTGAAGTGTCAATGGAAAGAGAATATTCTCTAGGTGGAATATTCTCCCCTAAAATATAGGAGACTGGAATATTCTCCTCGCAAGCTACTAGTAGTTCCTCCAACAGGAAGCTACACCAATTGAACACTACTGCCTGTGCAGAAAAGTCGACGACTGATAGTGCATCTAGAATGCATTCTCCCTTATAGTAATACCGCATAACCTTGCTGGATATGATGTAGCATCCAGTCCACACTGTTTCGGGTAGTATTGGTTCAATGGCTGTTGTGCATCCTCCTCTCTTTGTGTTAAACTTCTCATATAGGCTAGGCTTTCCTTTCTTTTTCCCATGCTTGTCGGGGCCCTGAAATCCCTTCGACACATCCTCTCCTTGGGAGGATAGTCAAGTAAGTTGTTGGATATCTTTTGCATGGATTGGATACCACTTATCCAACCATATACTTATGTCATGCACTCTGATTATCAGAAATTTCGTGCAGCATGCAATCTCGCATGTGGTACCAAAAACTGGTAAGTCTCTTAGGTTCATGAAGGTTGAGTTAAATAAATTGATGAATAATTATTTTGGTACAAATTTTATGTCCTCGGCTCCAGACAGAGATATTTCCCAAAAGACATCTATGTGCATCTGTGGGAACAAGGTTGAATCCATGAGGTCAAGGTTGAGTAGCGTAACATTCTCTACCTTCCCTTTGAGGTCACCTACGATCTCAACTCGGGGGTCCTAGAGCTCATCTAGTACTGCTTCTTTAGTCATGGTTCGTTGGCTTGCTATGGCTCTTAGAATTCATGGTTCTATGGCAGTGAGGAACTAGGGCTACATTTACAGCTTTGACAATGGTCCCAACTAGTTGGCACTGCTGAGTTCGGAAATGGCTATGCTCGTTTTAGAAATAATACATTCTTGGCTGAGTTTTGAGAGCCTTATGCCTGGCTTAATGGATAAGTTTTAGCAATAACTACTCCTCATCATGACCGTATAGATGCAACATGGTGTGAGTTGTCCGATGAGACGGTTTAATCAAGGTAAATCCTATTGGGTGATCTTGATATTTACTCATTTGAGTGGAATAGGGATGTGGCCGAATTGAGACCTTTATGTTTGATGGGTGGGTGTCCCGGTGCAAACTTCGATGGCATATTGGCATAATGCGACATTAAGGGTTAACGGGTGTCAGTCGAGGTACCAGAATGGCAATAAAGGTGGTGACTAGACTGGGTTTTCGTGGCCTATAACTCAGATTGGATTTGGATTCATGGCACCTCCGAACACAAAGGTTATCTTTGTCATCTTTAATGATTGTCATTAATGGACTTTCTCATGCTTCAGGTCTTGTACTGCGGAGTCATCAATTGTGTATCAACCAACACTTAAACAAAACAAATGAACTATGTGTTATGGCGAAACAATGCGCATATGCGAAATTATCAACTGAATTTACAAAAATTCAGAAAGAAAAAAAAACTCAAATCTAACTATTGTACAAGCTCTGTTGGATTGGAGAAACTATCCTTCTCTCTCATTTTTGAGATAGGTAGGGCTTCAGGTGAGCACCATTCACCCATCTTGGTGATAGCACACCATCCAGTTTCACGATTCTGACTGCTCCTGAGGGTTGGATCTCCATAGCTATGAAGGGTCCCAACTATTGCATACTCAGCTTGCTAGGGTGATTTTGGTATCAGCTGTCATAGAGTAACACCTTGTCCTCTTGTGTAAATACCTTAGTCTTAATGTGTCGTTCATGCCAAGATTTTTGTCTCATCGTTTCAATTGACTGATGGAATTTTTCTAGAAATATGGTTTCTTCGAGTCCCTGGAGCTCCGCAAGTCTCTGTGCTACTGATTCTTCTTCTTTCATACATGTGGCTTGTGTAATATACAGACTTGGAGTGATTAAATCTACGGGCACCACTGCTTCTCTCCCATAAACTAGATGGAACGATGTGTATCTGTGGAGTTTCTTTGTGGTTGTCCTGTAGGCCCATAGTACAACTAGAAATCTATCATCCTAGTCCTCTCGGTTTGCACAACAGACCTTTGTTAGTCCCCTTTCCAGGATTTTGTTGAAGGCTTCAACTGTTTCGCTGACCTGTGGGTGGTATGGAATTCTCTTATGGTGTTGAATCGTGAATTCTGTTGTAAGTGTTGCTATAGTGCTATTAATAAAATGAGTTCCTTGATCATTGGTTAGGCTCTTGGGACATCCGAACTGAGTAAGGATATTTTTGAAAATGAACCTGGAAATAGTCTCTGTCGAATAGTCCTATACCATTTTTGTTTCTACCCAGTGGGTAAGGTAGTCAGTTGTGGTAATGATGTATCTAGCCTTTGAATGTTTGGTTGTGGGGTTGATTGGTCCAATGAAGTCAACTGCCCATTTCAAAAATGCATGTAGAGATCTAACTGCTTGTAGTGGTAGTTCATCTCAGGGTGACGGCTTGACCACCCATTGAAAAACATCACACGACATAGCATATGATTTTTCATCTTTGAAAAGTGTTTCCCATCAAAGTCCTTCTTGTAGAACTTTTTGTGTCATGGCCTTTCCTCCTATGTGTCTTCCTGCAATTTTACTATGGCATTCCCAGAGTATATCCTTCCTTTCATGATCTAGGACACATCATCTGAGGATGTTGTTTAGTCCTAGTTTATACAATTTCCCAAAGATCAACTGGTAATATGCTACTCTAATGAACATATGGAATTTCTGGGTTGTGGAATATGTTTTAGGACATGCCCCTATATTGGGAAATATTGCTATGTTCTCCAGGTAATTCGGTGTGACCTTGATTCTGAAAAAATCTGCATCTAGGAGCTGGTCATCCATTGCTATGCCACTTTCTCCTGACTCTAGTATGGATAGATGGTCGATTCCGATGTTTCATCGTCCTGGCTTAGTGATGACTTCAAAGGAAAATTCTTGAAATAATAGCATCCATCTACAAATTCTCCCTTCCAACACAGGTTTGTTAACTAGATATTTTAATGCAGAATGATCAGTAAAGAATTTGAAATGAGATCCTAACAGATAATGTCTAAATTTCTGTAAGGCATGTATCATTGCTAAGCCTTCTCGTCCTGTCATTTTGTAGTTGCGCTCTTCTTGCAACAACTTCCAACTTGCAAAGTATATCGGGTGGTCGATAGCTCCATCTCCAGGTTGCGTTAAGATAGCTCCTATGGAAATTCCTAAAGCATCTACATGGACGTGAAATTCCTTATCCCAGTTTGGGAATATCAGAATCAGTGTTGTAATGAGTTTCTCCTTAAGTGTATCAAATGCTTTGTCACATTCGTGAGTCCATTGGAATGTTCCAGCCTTTCTCAAGAGGTTTTCCAGAGGTGCAGTAATGTTGGCATATCTTCGAATGAACCTTCAATAGTAACCTGTGTGTCCGACTATGGAGCACAACTATTTAGCACTCGTAGGTGGTGGCATATTCATAATGACTACAAATTTGGCTGGGTCTACCAACACTCCTTCTCGACAGACTATGTGGCCCAATAGATTTCCATGTAGTATGCAGAAGATACACTTTCTAAGATTTAATGAGATTTGAAACTCTCTGCATCTATCAAACATTAGCCTTAGCAGTGCAACATGTTCCTTCAGCAGGATATATATTGTCCAATCATCCATATAGACTTCTGTTTATGGATAAATTCGTGAGTGAGGACATAGACCAATCTCCCCAGATCCACCTGGATCTGGAACAAAACGTGACAGAATACTACTCTTTCCCTAGATCTAGATATTGAATGAACTAAGAGAAATGGATGGTGGACATACCTTATGAACACTCTCCTTTAATATCTGTTGTTCCTTGCTCTGCTCCGATGCTCTTGTGTCGTTCCAATCACAACAACACAAACCAATCACAGCAAAGGCATTAATATATTCAATACTTAGTCTATACATGTGATCAAGGAATCATGTAATAAGATGACATCATCATTATGGGAAAGGGACATATTCATATACTGCATTAACTAAAAGATAAATATACAACCTCAGCCTTGATGTCGTAGATCTCCTTTCAATGGCTCCTAGCTCTGACACACACACTTGCTCATGTATGAAGAAGCTCAACCACATATGATTACTTGTTGTCTCTTGCTGCTGTAGCTTCAATCCTCCATACAGTCTTGCACAAGTTCTCCAATAAATCTCTAGCTAGCATGCTTCCTCTTCTTGTTCTTCTTAAATTAACCATTTCCATAAGTAATCTCCTCAATATATAGGAGAAGATTGATTAGTTACTTGGATAGGGAATGATCCCAAGATATCTGGAAAGTCAGTATTTTTCCAACCATTCGAACTCCAACTCACCCTTCTAGAAGATTCCTT